>CAIGRF010355208.1:3925-30215 GCA_903798235.1 Fraxinus ornus | reverse complement strand
CTCGTTTTTGCATACTCTTCATTCTATCTATCAATGTAATAATACAAACACAAATTATATTGTATTAAGCTGTATTTTAACATATACATCGATAGTTTTCCATGTTTTGGGGCCTAAATGAGTACGCAAAACGCACTTATCAGAACTCATAACGTGTACTGGACTTTAAAGTGCTCCATTTCTGCATCGGTTCTTTCTTCAAGAACCAGGCATTTCTTCAAGGTTTTACTTACTTTGGAGGGATTTTACCACAAGAACACTCGTGGTTGTAGTGTTGAATTTTCCACAGACGGTGTCAATCTGTTGACCTCAAAAAATACACTGTTGATGTTGCCAACAGATCCTAAGATATCTCACGTCCGAGAAAGTTTTGTTCCTGCATGCTAGAACAAGCCGTTAGTCACACGTGGCCTTCTCCGGAGGGGGTAGAGTTGGCCACGCACACTTCGACGGTCAAGTCAGTTGGAGAAATCGTAATATGAGTGTGGGAAAGCTTTAAAAAAGGTGGTCGGCTTTGGGGAGAAATGAGTAAAAGATGGGGTAGCAAGATTATAGCTTTAAGAGTCTAAACTTGCATTACCATTGGATGATACTAAATGTGAGCTTTTATAATTGGGCAAGACTAATGAAGGCCGTTGGATAACACTGCACGTGGCCTCATCCAAGGGACTGACATTTCTTGTCGTAGACATCAATCAATCATATCCTTAAATGCTAATACTATTTTTTGTATCCATATAAGGCCTAGCTTACGGCCTGAGACTTGACCAAATAGGTTGACAGTGGCAGTGAGTTGTCTTGTCAATTACATGATCTGTTTAAGATCCCTCTTCATTGCCTCGCCCAAGACTAGCTCTTTCCATAAGGTCCACGCGTAATGGGGTCGATTCTGCTTTATCGCCTCATGTTAGTGTACAGGCGTGGGATCACCAAACCGTTTGCCTCGTTGGAGGGTTGAGGCCATGTGGGTACCCTCGTGTAGAGAGGCGTAACATCTAACACTATTAACGTCTTGCTCCGACGATTTGTTTTGAGCATCAGATTGATCAGACATGTTAGTTGTTTTCTTAACAACTTTGCCAAGGTTTGGAGAAGTAATCCTTAAGCTAAAGATGATACCTTTCAAGGTTTGGAGGTAGATGAATAATCTTTATTTGTTCATTTACATTTATTTCCGTTCTTATTCCCTTTTTTCATTTATTTAAATCTAAAGGTATAATAGTCTTTCTATCGGAAAACTTGACTTTTTAACAGTTAATCTGACTGAAAATGAAGGAAATGAACAATTTGACACTCAAACATTTGTCTAGGAATGTAACAGTTAAAAATTAAAACTATAGATCTAATTCCATAGAAGAGCCATACGTCTTAGGCCATTTATGCTGATAAGAAAATTTGGAAACAAGAAGCCTTATTACCCAGAAGAATTCTGGCATAGTCCAAAACATGCAAACTAAATGCATGTGTCTATGTCTTTCAAATAATTCATCTTTCTATTTCTTGAAAGTAATAGACACATCAAAAGGGAAAGTTCGTAAATGGATTCTACTGCATTACTATATTATTTTCAGAACTAAGAAGTTGCCAAATGTCCTTGTCAAGAGAAAAGTCATTCCAGAAATGGTCTTCTTCCTGCAATATTGCATTGGACCTTGGCTTAGTTTCTCCATCAATTTTGACATAATCGAGCAAGTTACTCCACCATTGGGTGCATTCATCTTCTACTGGTTTTGATGATGATGATGATGGAGATAGATTTTCGGAATTTTGGTCAGTTATCAGAATATTTGGTTTGTTTGTTATGTTTTCTCTCGACGAAAAGGGTGCAATCCTTTTGAAGGTCCTAGGTCGAGGTTTCAAGATTGTGGCTTTGGTGGTTTTCTGGGTTTTGCTTTTCCCTTCTCGAGCCAATACCTTCTTCTGAAGACGACTGTTCCAATGGTTTTTCACATCGTTGGCCGTTCTTCTGAGAAGTCTACCGGAAATCAATGACCATCTGCATCAACATGAAGAGGAGTAGGACATTAGAAGTCGAGCGTAAACTTTTAGGGCATGTTTAATATGTAGTACTCTCAAGATTGGACATCACAATACACCATATGTTTAATTTTTTTTCTTAGTTCATGCTCGGTTGTGCTTAAAAATAAGTAAAATCACTTTTAAATTACTTATTTTGCAAAATATGAGTTATAAAGTTAATTTACCAAGAAACATACTTTTTAGAAAAATAACTTCTAAACACAATCAAACATGTTGTGGAACTTACAAGTTGGAAATACTACATGCCTACATGACTTAATTTACTAAGATCTCAATGCATGCCTACATGACTTGGAATCAACGGTGGACCCAAGATTATGGTTCAATAGGAATTAGACTGACTTTGTTGATTTTGGATTAGAAGCTAAGAGCTTAAATTATGTAGGCTTTTTTTTTTTTTTTTTTCACATTAAAATTTTTAATTTTATTTTTTTATTTATTTTTGCTGTTTTTGTTTTTTTTCCTTCTAGTGTAGTTTTTCCGGGCATACTTTTGATTGTATTAGACTTGATAGTATTGGCACTCCTTTCAGATTCTAGTTAGTTTTAATTGTTGGTTGTATTGTAATTTTGACTATCACGGTATTCCTCCACCATATGTGAGGGCTCGTCAATAAAGTTTCAGAGGTGCCGTCCTCTTTTCTTAGGGGGAGGAAAAAAAAAAAAAAACTTGCCTGTTGCCTAAAAGCTTATGAAGTCTTATAATGAGATCATCTTCATCCGGTGTAAAGTCGCCTCTTTTGATATTTGGCTTCAGATAGTTTAACCACCTGAGCCTACAACTCTTCCTACATCTGTTCAACCCTACAAAAATCAAACACAAACTCTTCAAAACGAAGTCCCAAAAATATATATTATCTCATCCAGTTTTGGTCTGCGATTGCACGCGTGTTTTTTTGTACGTGGTGGCATGTATACTAAGGCTATATATACCTGCACAGATAGGAACTTGATGCCATTTCCCTTCCCCATATTCGTCAATGCATTTCCTGAGAAGTTTATCTTCTTCTTCTGTCCATGCACCTTTTCTCAATCCAACTGGAGTACTCACCATAATATAAGTGATATTTTGTATAAAATCTTCAATACAAATAAGCACGTGTAAATCTATTGGATACAATCAAACCGAAAGCTCAAAAAGTAGTCTCTGTTTATGGTGTCTCTTTAGCAATATATATAGGGGAAGTTTTCCAGAGTATAAGATATACATATTATAAGATATATATTTATGTAGTGTGCATTTCTAACAACTAATTTCATAAACGTGGAGTTTGGAGATTTATTTAAGCATTTTTTGTTGAGAAATATAGTTCGTTGGAATTTAGGACTTGTTTGGCACGGCTTTTGAAAAGTTGAAAGTTACTTCTAAAACTAAAAAGTTGAAAATGTTTTACTTGACTAGAAGAGTTTTAGAGGGAGTTGGGCTAAGTTAGTTTCGGGCTCGTCCGACATGACTTTTTCTTTTCCTTCTTATAGAAAAGCTTTTGTAGGAAACTATGTTAATTTTTGTTTGAAAATTAATTTTTAAAAGAACTGCCTAAATCATAAGTGCTTTAGAAGAAATCACATTGGACTAGTTTTATCCAAAAAATCTTTTAATTAGAAGAACCAATTTCATAAAATTAGCCAAATGAGTACAAAAGCTGTTTTTAAATCTCAAAAGCTACTTTTAACTTTTCAAAAGTCATGTCAAACGAGTTTTTTCTTAAAGAGTTCTTTTACAAGATGTAAAACAAAAACAGAAATTCTTTCGAGAGTGTCCATAACAGGTAGAACTTTAGGTTATTATCCAAGTCGGATGTTATTGAGAAGCTATTATTTGGTGATTAATTTAAATGAGTCTTCAAAGTGCAGATATTTAAATTTAACCATATCCATTTAAAGAATGTGGGAACATGCACATGTGGGAAAAGAGAAGGGAAAATGATTTGCTTATATCATAATTCCCTTTCAATTGTAACTTGGTGGAATAACCCTCGACTAGCCTTGGCTAGCAACTAGTGATCTATGAGGGTGGCTCAAGACAAGTGCGTAGCTATGTCAACGATTCGAGTCAAGCAAAAAAAAAAAAGCTCGGGCTCGGCTCGAGCTTTTTCGAGCTCGAGCCGAGCTGAGCAAAGTCTGACTAAAAAAATGAGGTTCGGCCCGGGCCTTAGCGGGCTAAGCCAGCTCGGTTTTTGTTTGATTTTTTTTTTTTTTTTTTAATATGGGGCAAGCCCGGGCGACGGGCCAGCCCGGGCTCAAGCCGACGCTTCAAAGTGGGGCTCGGTATAATCGAGCCCGAGCCGGATCTGGCTCGAGCTTTTTACGGGCCGNATCGAGCCCGAGCCGGATCTGGCTCGAGCTTTTTACGGGCCGAGCCCCCGTCACCGAACTTTTTTGCCATCCCTACAAGTGCGCCCCAGGCAGGTCGAAAAATATTTTTGGAACTTTTAGTTGTATAATTCAAGAAAATATTTAGACACAAGGAAAAGATTAAAATATTATTATTATTATTTTGACAATTTCATCCACTTCATTCATTCTTTTTCTTTTTTCCAACCGCTCGAGTTTTTTTCTCAAGTATTTTACATTCAAGCATCCTAGATTCACAAATATATGGTCAATAAGTGGATGATATTTTGTTTAAGATTGACTAAACTTGTGTACCACGTAAGTTGTGATACTTTGACGATCTATAACTCAAAATAATTCCATCGAAAAAGAGTAGGATTGTTATGAAATAGTTTGACTGAGTATTAACTAGGGTAATTAAATATGTGTACGTATGAGCCAAGAAACAATTATTTACAGAGTTGTAAGGTGACTTACTAGGGATGGAGTTCTTCTTCCCATTTGTTGGAGTGCAATTTCTTGTTAGTGGGATTATGGCAAAAAGCCTTAGAATGTTAAATATGGTTTTGTTACAAACATCTTGTAGCCTGAGTTCTTGATCTCGCTATCATGGTGTCATGATGATCAAGCACAATTTTGAATTGAGACTACCCCGCCTCTAAAGCTCAACTTTGACCTTCTCTCTCATTTTACTCAACTTTCTTATGTCTTAGTAATTTTTCCAAGTAGATTTAAATCAATATTTTTATATGACCCTATAATATCTCTATAAAGGATATGAGAATGTAAAACACATGAACAACTAGAACATTCAATCAAGGATCACACAAATAATCTATTGTATATCAGACTTTACGATGATAGCTAATAGTGCTATTAACCCTATTCGACTTCTCAGCCTAAATATAAGTTACTAATTAAATCAAAAGTTGATCAAGTATTTGAAAGCATTAAATAAATAGCAATCATTATTATAAAACAAGCACTTAATGTCCAAAGCGTCATATTAAGATTAAAGCTTCAAAAACAAGGTTTTATTGTCATCGAAGTATAGAAAACTTAGCCGAACATAGTTGAGTTACAAAAATCCATATTGAAATTAGAATATATTATCTGGAATTAAAATAAGTGAAGGAAAATATAAGACAAAGCATGAACTCTCGAATCTCTTCAAACGAACTTGAATTCTCTTCTCTTCTTGCTTCCGACCCAAGAAATTCTTGAATCGATGTCGTCTTCAAGAGAAATTGTCATGTTTTTGTCTCCGAAATTTGTCGGCTCCTCTTGTTTTCTTCTTCTTAATCATCAAGTTACTTAGGTTTTCATCCTGAAATACAAAAACATACCGAAAATCAATAGAAATTCAATTTGATATACTAACTCAAGGATAAGTGTAATGCTCAACTCTCCTACTTTGCCTCAACATCTTCACGGCTAGGGTCCCTTGCGTTCTTCCACCGATGCTTAATCAACCTGAATCTAGGGGTGTCAATTTGGCTCGTCGCGTTCAGACAGCCCAGGAATAGCTCGAGTCAGGTCGGTTCGTGTCTTAGTAGAACTGAGCCTAAGCCAGCCTGTGTGGCTGGGCCATTTTCTACCCGTGACGAGCAGAGCCTTTTAAAAAAAATCAAATCAATAGCTGCCTGCTATTGAAAGCAACTACTATTGCTGCCTGTAGCCATGTTAAAAAAAAGCCCCGAACTATTTTTACTCGAGTCGAGTTGAGCCAGAGTTTCGAGTTTCGACTCGACTCGTTAACATTCTTACCTGAATCTGTTTTTTCTTTAATGTGATGCAAGGTAGCATGTACGAAAACGTCTTAGCTTGTAATTTACTATTAACCTTTTAGCTCTTATTGATTCACTCATAATATACCAAAAAATTTGCTCTTGGACGCACATTGATTCATGCTAAGTATCGAGAATTTAGATTCATTTATTTATATACACGGAAAATAAGACATGTAATTGATAACACTCAATTTTTCCATCTCATAAGTCTTGATGTAATACTTAATCATAATTAGTAGTTTCCTACTACAATTGTGATTTTATCCTTTCTTTTTTCTAGTTATAATATGTTTTATCTTTTTATTCTTATTTTTAGTTTATAATAGGATTTCTAATTTTTTTTTATTGACTAGAATAGTATTTCTAATTTCTTTTAAATTATGATTTTATTAGTTTCCTAATATTAGTAGAAGTAGGGCATTATCTTGCCTATAAATATAGAGATATTATACATTTTTTATCACATCAATTATTATTCAATATATGCAAAGCAAGATTATTTCAATATCGTTCTTATTTATACGTAATTCTTATTAAAACGCTTCCGCACCACCACCACCTCTATTCTCAAAGACGTACGGTCTTATTCATAAAATGTTATAGAATTTAATTAGAAGTAAATCTCACTATTCCTATGGTAAAATCCTAAACTAAAATATTAATGTGAAAAACACCATAAGCAAAACCCTATCAAAATGACAAAAATAAAATAAAATTACAATAAGAATATCAAAAATAAAATACTATTAAGCTCCTATTTGAACCTCATTTTCTATAAACTTATTTTTAATCACACATTCTTTTATTAAAATAATTTTACACGTAAATTTAAAATTTTATATATCCTACTTTTAACCACACCTATCCCAAAAAAAATCACTATTCAACAATTTATTTCCTAAAATATAGAGCTCAAATGGAGCATAGAGTAGTCCCTAAACATGGGTTCTTGTTCTCAAAGTAATGTACCTCCCCATATAGGATATGACAGTTTCTAAAATTGAGTCGTGAGGGTCCCATATGGCCAACATACTAAAATACTTGGAAGGAAGAAAAATTGGCCACGAAAAGGGTCCTATTACCATGCATATTGGGTGGTAAATTGTTAGGACACAAAGGTATTGAATTCTGATTGGCCAGACAGTGCACAGATGCAGCAAAAGCATTAGCTGCTCCAGTATTATTTCGCTAAAGAACAAATTAACAGCTGAGCAATTACTGTTATGCATTTAAGCAAGGATCGTACTAAGATCCGTTGGAATTAATGCTTCCACACGATGGGTTGGAGAAGAAACAAAATAACAATTAAAAAAAGTGGAATAAAAATTGAAGGCTCAAGTTCCTTACTCTCGCTTAATGCTAATATGGTATTACGTTTATCCTATTCAACGAACTCTTAATGAGAGAAACTTCAACTCTCTATTGAGGCAGCACCACCTCAAAGTTCATCTAGACGAAACTCTTCTAGTATCATTATTACTTTTAGAGATACTTGTTCAATGATATTGAATTTCATTTTTAAAGCTCAACCCTAATTTATGTAACAACCAACATTATATTATTAGAATAAGGTTATCGCAGATTTTATAAGGTTGAAACTATTCATATATTGAATGACTTGTTATTACCCTTTGAACCCGTGAATTTACTTGTTAAGTAATGACAGGTAGTGTGCCATCATTGGTGAATCTTTTATTTTAAGAGTTTCAACACCATTATACTTGAAATAGATATTACTAATTTTCTATTTAGAGATTTAGTTAAGGGGTCCGTTAGATTCTCAATTGACTTAACATAATTTATGGAAATTATTTCACTCTTTATTAATTTCCTTATGTAGTAGTTATGTCTTAGACTCATATGTCTAGATTTTACATTGTATACCTTACTGTATGTCTTTGCTAATGTGGCTTGACTATCATACATGATAGTTATCGAAAATGTATTCTTCGGTCCCAAATGTATCTCATAAAGAAGATCCTTAAACCACTCAACGTTTTTCTCGATATCTAATAACGCTACAAATTCAGATTCCATAATTGAGTGTGTAATACATTTTTTTCTTTGATTCCCAAGAAACAGCACCTCCTCCAAGAGTAAACACCCAACCCGAAGTCAATTTACTTTCATCAGTGTTAGAAATCAAACTACTATGGGTAAATCCTTCTAATATAGCCAGGAATTTAAAATATTGTAGACCTAAGTTCTTAGTTTTATTTAAATAACCAAGAACTCTTCCAATGGTCTTTCAATGTTACTTGCTTGGATTACTAGTAAATCCACTAAGTTTATTAATTACAAATGCTATGTCTGGTCTTGTGCATTGAACTGCATACATAAAACTTCCTATAGCACTTGCATACTCCAATTGAACAATTTCGCTTCCATCATTATTTATAAGTTTTAAACTTGAATTAAAGGGGTATTAAATTCTTTCATGTTCCAATATTTGAACTTATTAATCACATTCTCAATATAATGTGATTGACTCAAGTAGACACCTCCTCTAGCTTTTGTAACTTTAATACCCAATATGGTATCCACTTATCCAAGATCGTTCACCTTGAATGTAGAACATAGAAACCTCTTCGTTTATTTGATTCCATTCATGTGATTACACATAATCAATATGTCATCAACATTCAAACAAGTAAGGATCATACAATTATAATACAGTTTAGAATATAAACATTTATCTACACTATTATTTATGAAACCAAACGAATTAATAGCTAAGTCATTATGTTTTAAACCGTATAACGACTTCACTAACTTCCACACATTATGTTCATTTCCAAATAGAGCAAACTCTTCCACTTATTCCATATAAATCTCCTCATTGAGATCCCTATTTAAGAATGCCGTCTTGACATCCATTTGATGAATATGCAAGTCATGTATGGAAGTTAATGCGAATAAAATCCTAATTGAAGCTATTCTTGCTACCGGTGCATATGTATCAAAATAATCTATTCATTCCTTTTGTCGATACCCTTTAACTATTAATCTAGCTTTAAAGGTATTAAGAGAACCATTATCATTGTATTTTTTCCTAAACACCCGTTTACATTTAATACGCTTGGATCCGGGTGGTAAATCAACAAGTTCCAATGTATTTTTAAACATAATTGAATCAATTTCATCTTTAATTGCATCTTTTCAAAAAAATGCTATCATGAGAAGCTATAGCTTTTTTATAAGTTTTATGAACAGTCTCCACTTGTAGAACGAAAGGAATTGTTTTATTTCGTTTTACTAGGTAGAACGAAATAAGTTAAGAGTCAATTTCATCCGAGCCTAAAGATTTCTTAATTCGATTTCTTTTGCTTCTTCATGATTCATAAGATTCAAAAACATCTTTAGAAAATGTTTTATCTTGTGTTCCACCCGAGCTAAAGATCTCATTGTAGGTATCCCTTAATGCATTACCCAAGGATAGTGAATTCTCAAAGAACTCGACATCACTTGATTCAACTATTGCTTTGGTCTCCAAATTTAACAATATATATGATTTGCTATTACTAGCATAACCAATAAAGGCACGTTTAATGTCTCTTGGACTCAACTTGGTTCTATTAGGACTCGTGTTCTTATAATATGCAAGACACCCATACTTTAAAGTATCCAATGCTAGATTTTTTTTCTTTCCACAATTCATAAGGAGAAACCTTTGTATATTTTGAAGGAATTCTATTTAATATTCTACCTATACTCAATAATACTTCACCCCATAAATTAAACGATAACTTAGCATAAGTTAACATAGCATTAATTATCTAAACTAAACTTCTGTTTTTTCTTTCAACTAAAACATTTTGTTCGGGTGTCCTATGTGCAAAATATTGATAAATTTTGCCTGTTGTTCATAATACAAGTTAAAATCACTAGAAAAATATTCACCTCATCTATCACTTCTTAGAGTTTTTATTTTCTTACTTAAGTGATTTTCTATTTTATTTTGATATGTTTTAAACATATCAAAAGCTTCATGTTTATGTTTTATTAAACAAATATAAGCATATCTAGAGTAATCATCTATAAAGGTAATAAAATATCTATTCCAACATCTAGTTAACATATCATTTAATTCACATATGTCTGTATGAATTAATTCTATAATATTAGAAGTTCTATTTACACTTTGATAAGACTTTTTAGTTATTTTAGATTCTACACATGTTTCACATTTAAATGCATCATTTTCATTATATGATATTAAGTCACATTTTAGCATTCTTTCATGGAAATCTTACCTATGTGACCTAATCTAGCATGCCATAAAGTAATTGAATCAATCAAATAAGAAAACTCAACTTTATTATTATTTAACTTGTGAACGGTACAAAGCTTGACCATTACTTCACTAGAATAGCTTTATTCCAACAAATTTTCTATTTAGGGATAATACAAATTTATCGGACTTATATACACTTTTTATGCCTGGTTTTCCTAAGAGATTACCACTATTTAAGTTCCTATTAATTTTAGGAATATGTAGTACATTTGTTAAAGTAACAGTTTTCCCTGAAGTGAAGATGATTTCTATATTTCCTTTTCCAATTACTTTGGAGCGGCCTTCATTACCCATTTGAATTTTTTGATTTCCATCCACTTCATAATAAGTCTTGAATAAAGACTTATCATATAATACATGTACATTTGCACATGTATCATACCACCAACCATGAACTTTTCCTTTGATTGCATTTATCTCGCTTACGGTGGCCACAATATTATCTTCTTTGATGGAGTTCACTTTTTCTTCGGAGTTGTTTTGCTTTCAGTGTTGACATTCCTTTGCATAATTTCTGGGTTTCCCACATACAAAGCGACCTCCTTTAGACTTCTTCTTAAACTTGTTAAAGTTTTTAGAGGGTTTTATCTTGTTGGATTTATTTGAAGGTTCGGTATTCTCTACGGCATTGGCTTTTGAATTGCCTTTATAAGAATTGTCATTCTTATCTCTTGCTAATGATTCTTATCCAATTCGAAGATTTTTTGCACTTATTCCAAAAAATAATATTCGGAACTATGTATTATTTTCTTCCAATATCCTTCCCAAGTCCTCGGGAGTTTCGCAATAATTACTCTCACTTGGAAAGATCCCGGAATTTCAATTTTGACCATCTTCAACTTGTTGACAAGAACTTGTAACTCATGTACTTGGGGAATGAGGGAAATGTTATCAAGGAATTTAAAATTAAAATAAATTGATATTAAGAATTTTCTTTGTACCTTTTTCTTCGGCTTTATACTTGTTTTCCAAAGCATTCCATATTTCTCTTGCCGATGATGTATTGGTGTAGAGATCATACAATTAGTTGGATAACGCATTGAGAATATGACCGCGGCATATGAGTTCATCGTCTTGACGCTTTTGTCTCTCCATTCTTACGGCTTTGGTACTTTATCCGTTGGATTTGTAAGTGGTGCTATTCTAGATCAAGAATGTAGAAGATCTTCAACACCGTTAAGAGAAACTTAACCTTGTCTTAGCACTTTGTAAAATCCATTCCATCAAAACGGTCTAAATTACTAACAAGGTCAACGACAGGGTGTACAAGCACTGCAAGCCAACATGCGACCGCATGCCTTCATGGCATAGGCCCAAAGTTTGGCCCTCAATTCCATTTTTTGTTCCACACACTTTTTATTGATTTTTGAACAACAATTTCAACAAGATCTCAGCTAAGTTCGGTTTTCAATCTCACTGTTGTGTGATGAAATGGGTTGAGTAATTTGTTTATTCCTGTCAAGAGATAAATTTTGTATCTAATCGCTGTCATAAAATATGATTATCTTATTGTGTTATCTGAAAAAGGAAGGAGAGAGTTTGTGTCCAATATGAAAATCATGATCTTCAACTTATTTCACCTTGGATATATTATTTTGTTTTCAATAAGGCATAAATTTCTCATTCAAATGTTTTATTTTTGAATATGATTCATCTTTGAGCAATTTAACAATAACAACAACAACAACAATAATAAATTATTATTATTTTTTAGTGGATGCAATAACAATAACAAGATATTATTTGACAGTTTCTAAAAATGCCCCCTTTCTAGTTTGTAGCTTAGAATGGTAGATATGAAATCTTAAAGTAAAAAATGATAAGAATGAATGATCGATTAACGGTGTTGCAATCATTGTAAATATATTTATTTGAATTAAGTTATGAGTAAAGTAATTAAGCAAGAATAAGTATTATTCAAAAATATTAAACATTTTTTTGAGGTTTTCAAGCAATTTGATGGACCAATTTTCAATGGTGGTGTAAATTGGCATCTCCAAAACTATTTTTGCAACCTCATCTACATCACGGTGGATATCTAAATCAAATTTTACTCCAATGGAAAGATCCAAACCACTTTTTGCCTCTTACGGATGTAAATTTACATCTATTTTTACATTTTTTGTCGAAAAATACAATTTTCATTTCCTTTGCACCTCTGTATTGAAGAGGTTTCAGTCTACTTTTGAGATTTAAATCACAATTTAGATCGAATTGACACTACGATTCAAGATGCTCACTATAGAACAATAATATTCCGTGTACGAGAATATTATTAAAGAGATGTATAAAAAGCATTTAAATTGTGAAATTGAGTGAGAGCAACACTAGCTAGGAAATTTCCAAATTAGAATAGTTTTGCCCTTGCAATCAAGGGTTCACTCCAATTTTGATTTATACTTTGATGAATAAAAAATTATTATTGGAGTTTTCTCTTGAAATGTCAATCCGTGTAACAAGAAGTATTTACATCTTTATATTTTCAATATTGGGTAAATAGCACACAATGTCATTAAGCAAAACGTCCATACATTTTTTTTTTTTTTGACATTTTCACTCGTACCTTCCACCTTTCATTGTGCAAAAGGTCATTTTTAACATTTTTTTTCAATAAAATGATGATTTTACCCTCATGCACTAGCTTTCGGCCACCACGACCACCGGACTCCACCACCGCCAACCTCGCTTCACTTTCCCACCGTCCTCCCCCACATGAATTTGAAGATTGGAGCACTTAGGACCCAACAATTTTGGTCAGACAACTCTATGCGTGCATCAAGCCCGTGGAGAGTTTTGGACCAGAAANACACATTGTCGTTTGGATTTATTGATGGTTTGATTGATGCCACTTTGGGGATTTAGTGTTGTAGGATGAATGAATTGAAGGAGAAGAGTTTGACAAAATAGATGTCGCCACTCTCGAATGTCTAGATTACAGTAGAATGATTTGAGGCAGGCTTGATTGATGTGAGGCCGTGTATAGGTTCGTCGAGGTGAGGGGTAACCGTCGGTGGTGGTGCACGACCGTGGATGGCGTCGAAAGTTGGGTTGCCGTGAAGGGTTGTATACAGTAGTTTGGCATTTTAGGCTGCAAATGTGGCTATTTTCAACAGATTTTGTGACCAATATTGTGGGAGAGGGTTTTGGGGAGAGTGAAGTGATGCTAGTGGTAGTGGAGTCCCGTGGGCATGGTAGTCAGAAGGTGGTGCTATGTGGATCTATAGGTGGCAGCTTGGTGGGGTTGTGAAAGTGGTGGTGGTAGAGAATTTAAGACTTATCCATAAAATTTTGAAAAATTTAAGACTATGATTGCAATTAGTTATTTATTTTTTCGTTTCTTTTCTTTTTGTTTCATTTGAATAGTAGGGTAAAATCATCATCTTATTGAAAAATGGTTGAAAATGACCATTTACGCAATGAAATGTGGAAAGTATGAGTGAAAATGCCAAAAAATGAAAGGTAATGACGTTTTGCACAATAACATTGAAAGGTATGAATGTTTTGTGCTATTTACCCTTTGAATATTCTTTGTATACTCAGGTTGCACACAGTCTTTTCCTTAACATTATCCTTAATACGACAACTCATTTAAGAACACCAACATTGAGAGTCAATAAATTCATCTGTGTTTCAGATGGATCGACTTTTATTATTATTATTATTATTATTATTATTATTATTGTTGTTGTTGCCATCCCTTATAGTCTTATAGTACGAGATAATTGTCCCAATAATCACTGAACTTATGCTATGCCTTCGACTATTCACTGAAAATTAAAATATCGAATTTTGATCACTAAACTTATCAAAACGTTCGACGATACTTACTGTCTTAAAATCCATTCCAAGTCTTTAACGAAATTAGTGACATGGCTAATGAAATGCATATGTGGCACCCCGTCATACCGTTAACAAATTGTTTGTCTTCGATTGCTCACTAAACTTTTTAAAATGTCTTCAATCGCTCACTAAATTTTGAAAAAGTCTTCGATCGCTCACTGAATTTTAAGGTGGTCGAATTTTGACCACTAAACTTATAAAAATGACATCCCCATGTTTGTTAAAAAAATGTACTGCAATCACACGGATCGCTTAAAAGTAATAAAATGGACAAACAAGGCTGGAATGTCGATCCCATGAGATATGATTACTCAATTACACAATAGTTTTAACTTATTTTTGTTGAATTTTAAACTATTTTTGTCATTTGAAAAATTCAAATTTATTGTTGTTTCGTTGTAAAATTAGATTAACATTTGATTTTTACAATGAAACACACAATAAATCTAATTAAATGGATTTTACAACGAAACACACAATAAGTTTAATTAAAATTTGGATTTTAATAAACTTGATTCAATATATTTTATAATGACACACAATAAATTTGAATTTTTCAAATGATGAAAATAGTTTAAAATAGTGCAAATTATGTTAAAATTAAATTTAACTATTAAGCAATTGAGTAATCATTTCTCGCAGAATCGATAATTCGGATTCATTTGTTCATTTTATTGCTTTTTTGCGACCCGTAATATTTTGAGACATATTTTTTAACGAACAATAGGTCGACGTCATTTTTATAAGTTTAGTGGCTAAAATTCGACCACCTTAAAGTTAATTGAGCAACTGTAGGCGTTTTTTAAAAATTAAGTGAGCAATCAAAGACATTTTTCAAAATTTAGTGAGCAATCGAAGACGTGACAATTTGTTAACGGCGTGACAGGGCGCTACACGTGCATTCGGTTAGCCACGTCACTAATTTCGTTAAATATTTGGGACGAATGTTAAGGTAATAAGTAAGGTCCAACGTTTTGATAAGTTTAGTGGTCAAAACTCAATATCTTATATTGTAGCGAGCAATTCAAGACATAGATATAAGTTCATTGAGCAATTGCAGACTTTTTAAAAAGTTTATTGAGCAGTCAAAGACGTTTTTCAAAGTTTAGTGAGTAATTGAAGACGTGATAATTTTTTAACAGCGTGACAGAGCGCTTCACGTGCATTCCGTTAAATATTCAGATTAATGGACGTTAATGTAGTGAGTAAGGTCCAATGTTTTGATAACTTTAATGGCCAAAACTCAACATCTTAAATTTTAGTAAGCAATTGAAGATACAAATATAAGTTCAGTGACCATTGAGACAACTAACTCTAGTAAGTATTGTCGAGAAGAACAGAATGCTCCTTTCCTTTTCTAATATTATATTAAATCTTGAGGTTTCATATTAAAATATTAACGTTAAGTAAGACTAATTCACATATTTATGTGTTGATTATTAATTTTCTTTTTCATATTTAGGTGACATGGGGTTTCACCCTTTCCCACGAGATGTAGTTAAGTAGAAAATACTTAACTGTTATATATCAAATCAAATAGAAAATACTTGGAAGGAAGAAAAACTGGCCACGAAAAGGGTTCTATTACCGTGCATATTGGGTGGTAAATTATTAGGATACAAAGGTATTGAACTTCTGATTGGCCAGACAATGCACAGATGCAGCAAAAGCATTAGCTGGTCCAGTATTATTTCGCAAAAGAACAAATTAACAGCAGACGAACTGCTCATTCACACGTGCATGGAGTCAAGACAGATTTTCACTAGATTCGAAAGGAGCGGTTGTGCATTTAGGCAAGGATCGTATTAAGATCTCAGTTAAGTTCAGTTTTCTATCTTACCGTTGCGAGAAGAAATGGGTTGAGTATTTTGTTTATTTCTGTCAAGAGATAAATTTTGTATATAGTTGCTGTCATAAAATATGATTATCTTATTGTGTTATCTGAAAAAGGAAATAGAGAGAGTTTGTTTCCAATATGAAAATCATGATCTTTCAATTATTTTACCTTGGATATATTATTTTGTTTTCAGTAATGCTGAAATTTCTCAATCAAATGTATTATCTTTGAATATGATTCAGCTTTGAGCAATTAGTGCAAAATAATAGTAATAATAATAATAATAATAATAATAATTGAGCAATTTAGTGCATAATAATAATAATAATAATAATAATAATAATAATAATAATAATAATAATAATAATAAAATTATTATTTTTCCGTGGATGCAATAACAATAACAAGATATTATTTGACAGTTTCAGAAAATGCCCCCTTCTAGTTTATAGCTTAGAATGGTAGATATAAAATTTTTAAAAAGGTAATATAAATATATTTATTTGAATTAAGTTATGAGTAACAGTAGTTATCATGAATAAGAAGTATTCAAAAATCATAAAAAAATTTTGAGGCTTTTTAGCAATTTGATTTAGGCATCTCCAATGGTGGTGTAAAATTATGTGTAAATTGATATCTCCAAAACCATTTTTGCATCCTTATTTACATCATAGTGGATATCTAAATTCAAATTTTATTCAAACATAAAGATCTAAATCTACTTTATCCCACTTGTGGATGTAAAAAAAAAAAAAAAAGTTGTAAATTTACCTTTTTTTTTTTACATTTTTTGTCGAAAATACAATTTGCATCTCTCCATTGGAGAGATTTTCGACCACTTTGGAGATCTAAATTGTAATTTAGATCTATTTTACACCACGATTATTCCTTGAGGTCGTTTGATCGACTGATCAGCTAGCTACATAATGTCGCTGGCTTTGCTTCTTCCAAACCTAATATCCTATACACGAAAGCTATTGGAATCAAGTTTCCTAAATATAGATATATCATGTTTAACTTTGTAACTTTTTATAGCAACAAGTATTTGTTGGTAAACTTCTAAAACACATCATTCCATGAAGTGCAACGAGTAGGTCATGAATACAACTATTCCCTTGCATTATCCTCAAGTGTATGTGAGAATAAACGAATTCAAGTGGCTTTTTCCGTAACTTCATGATAAACAAAATTCTGCATAACTTCAGATAACGAGAAACATTCTTGCCTATATTTTCATGAGCATTGCCATAAAATTGCAACTGGTTGTAATTATGAAAGAGATTGATCACACTTGTTATACCCTATAGAGGATAAGTTATGCTCGACTGACTTTTCACTACAGGAGGGGTCGTAAACTCTCCCAACTAACAAATCCTCCTCATCAACTACATCCACAACTAGTTAAGGTTGATCATGAGGCTGAATTGCTGCCATTGCTGCTTCATGTTCTATCTCATTGCCTCTTTATGTTCTCTTCTATCTAAAAGTTCCGTCAATCTTGGGATTGGTAAGTCCTAGAGCCTTGAGAAAAACTTGTTGTTCTTAAAAATTGTAACAAAAAATGTTAAGTGCAGAAACTTAAACACGAAAGACCACACGAATTGTTTTGCCCTAAAAGAGTTCAGTCATGGGACCTAATCACCCATTGAGCATCTAGCATATGAGAAGAGATAGTGCTTCAGATCCACTAATTTCAACCCAAAACAGTACAAAATGTATAAAGAATTCGATTTCTTCAAAGTTCTGTCTAGCTTCTCTATTTACAAATCAGTAACCCAAACAATCATAATCTCACAAAGATTATACAAAACAACCATCAAACTTACTAAAAGAATAGAGATTAAACACAAAGATCAGAGTTACAGATTTTTAGAAAAACCCTAGCTCACTCAGAGAGAAAATAACTATCCCGAACGAAGGAGACGAAAGAGCCAAGTATAAGTATCAATTCATATCAACAGACGCAATCTAGGGTCAAGGGTGAGCCACGTAGATGGTAGATCAAAACCCTTGAAATCATAGGTAAAGTCATGTAATCTGAAACATATTTTAACCATATGGATCTTCCGATTTTTAGAAAATAAGGCAGCCTAAGCAATTTAAAAATCTCCACCTTGCTGAACTATTACTCGCCATCTACTAATGGATGTGGCATCGGTTGTCTTCACTTGCTCTAAGTACCTGTAAAAAGATTTTTTTTTGAAATTAGTACAATTTTCAACAAATAATACTTAATATTCTAAATAACACTACCTTCAAGTGATATTTAGAATCTTCAAGCGGTTTCTAAATTTATTAAGAGGCGGTACCTTGGTTCCTAAATCAAAGGAATTAAATTTTGTAGGAATTTTAACTAAATAGATCAGGCCTTTCTCGACCATATTTCTCATAAAACGAAACTTTATGTCCACGTGCTCATTTATATCATGATATACACAATTTTTACTAAGATGAATGGCATTTTCATTATTAGTATAAATCGTAACAGAATCATTGATAAAATCAATTTCATTTAATAATCCCCTTAACCAAGTACTTTCTTTAACAACATCACATGCATCAATACACTTAGCCTCTATAGAAGATAAAGCAACCAATTTTTGCAACTGAGATTTCCAATTAATACATCCATCATACAAAGTAATAATATGAGAAGATGTGGATATTCCCTTAGCTAAGTCACCAGTAACGTCAGAATCAGTGTAACCTTTAAGAATTATTCCTGCATTGCTTCTTTTAAACATTAAACCTAAATCGAAAGAATCTTCTAAGTATTTTAACATCCATTTCATAGCTAATCCATGTGTTTCACCCGGGCTTGCCATAAACCTACATAAAATACTAATGACATAAGCTAATAGACCCTAAAATACATAATAGACCCTACATCATTGGCATAGAAAAAATTTTCCATTCTTCTAAATTCATAATCAGTTTTAGGCGACTAATCACTAGAAAGTTTAAAGTGCTTAGCAATAGGCAAAGAAATAGGTTTACACTCAAACATAGAATTTTCAAATAAGAACATTGTTTCAAAACTAAAATACAATCATTTCTATCTCTTTATATTTCCATTCCAAGAATCCTTTTAACTTGACCTAAATCTTTCATTTCAAATTCATATTTAAGTTTTGACTTAATAAAATCAATTTCAGATATGTCATTGCAAGCAACACGTATCAACATATAATAATTAGTAAATGGATTCAAGTCCACTTGACCCTTTATAAAAAAAAATAGGAATCATAATTGCTTTTGACAAAGCCCAAAATTTGCACATAAGACTTAAAACTTTATATACCATTGTTTGGGGGCTTGTTTTGACCTATAAAGATACTTTTTCAACAAAAAAAAATCTTATCAATTTTTTGCTTTACATCAAAACTCATTGGCTGATTCATATATATGATCTCATCAAGATCACCGTTAAAAAATTTTGTTTTAACATCAAGCTGATCCAATTCCCAGTAGAGTGAGCAGTTAAGGCTAACAAAATTCTAATAGAAGTATACTTTGCAGCTGGAGAAAATGTTTCATTATAGTCCACTCCTTCTTTTTGAGTGAACGCTTTAACCACTAATGTGGCTTTATACCTCTTATTTTCTGTATTAGAATCTCCTTGTTTGATTTTAAAAATTCACTTGTAGTCTACAACCTTTGGGTTTTTAGGCCTGTTAACTAAAATTCAGGTTTTATTTTTTATTAGAGACTCAATTTCTTCATTCATGGCTTCATTCTAGAATTTTTATTCTGGCAGTTAATAGATTCTTCAAAAGTAGTAGGTTCAGAATTTAAGTAGCCTAGTGTAGAAAATAGAGTTACAAATTCATCATTGTTGAATCTAGTAGAAGGTTTATATTCCTTCTTCCTATATCTCTTGTAAGTTGACAGTCAGCAAGAGATATATTATTGGACTCAATGTCATTTTCATATCCATTTTGATCATGATTTATTTCAGATTGAGTAGTTTCCACCTTAATCAAAACATCTTGATCAACAACACTTTCAATATAATTTTCCATAATGGTTTCTTTAAGAAGTGCAGGTTCATCAGATTTCAAATCTGATGAGTTATTGCAAGGCATGTCATTTTCATTAAAAATGAAATTCCTGCTAACAATCACCATAAAGCCGTTTTGGCTTTTGATCTGAAGTCTATAGCATTTAGTTTCCTCTTCATAGCTCAGGAAAACACATTTTAATGATTTGGGTTGAAGTTTACCTTCATTTTGATAAGAATAAGATGTGCATCCAAAATCTTCAAGTCTATTATAATCTAGTGTATTTTCTGATCACAATTTTTCAAGGACTTGAAAATTAATAGCACTGCATGGACTTCTATTTATAAGATAGGTGATATTTTTAGGGCTTTTCCCTAAAAAGATTTTGGAAGACCAGAATTGTGCAACATATACCTTTTCCAATAAAGTCCTATTCATCCTCTCAGTAACACTATTTTGTTGATTGGTGTGTTATAGTTCTATGCTTTAGAATTCCAGATTCTTTACAAAAAGAATCAAATTCAAAATTACAAAATTCAAGTCTACTATCAGTTCTCAGTGCTTCAATTTTCCGATTAGTTTAATTTTCAATCATAAATTTCCTGTGTCTCAAGTTTTGAAAAGTATCAGATTTTTGTCTTAAAAGCAAAATTCATATTTTCCTTGAAAAGTTATCTACTATTAGTAGATAATACTTAAATCCACTTAAAGTATTTACAGAAGATGGATACCATAGGTATGCATGTACATAGTCTAAAATAGAAGTAGAATAATGAATTCTAATTTTAAAATGTAATCTTTTCTATTTTTCAATTACACAATCTTCACAAAAATCTAACTTTTTATTGTTATCGTATCCCAAGCATCCAAGTTTAATTAAAATAATCAGTACATTTTCAGAAATGTGGCCAACTCTTTTATGTTAGATTAAGGACTTATCAGATGTAAAATTTATAGCTGCAGAGCTATGACCCACTGAAGGTTCAGCATAAACAGTGTAAACTCCATTTACCTTAGAAGATGAGATAACATCTTTGTTATTATAATTCAGTTTTATGAGGACTTTATGACTCAATATATTGTATTTGTCATCTAATCCACTTAAAGTATTTACAGAAGATGGATACCATAGGTATGCATGTACATAGTCTAAAATAGAAGTAGAATAATGAATTCTAATTTTAAAATGTAATCTTTTCTGTTTTTCAATTACACAATCTTCACAAAAATCTAACTTTTTATTGTTATCGTATCCCAAGCATCCAAGTTTAATTCAAATATTCAGTACATTTTCAGAAATGTGGCCAACTCTTTTATGTTAGATTAAGGACTTATCAGATGTAAAATTTATAGCTGCAGAGCTATGACCCACTGAAGGTTCAGCATAAACAGTGTAAACTCCATTTACCTTAGAAGATGAGATAACATCTTTGTTATTATAATTCAGTTTTATGAGGACTTTATGACTCAATATATTGTATTTGTCATCTAATCCACTTAAAGTATTTACAGAAGATGGATACCATAGGTATGCATGTACATAGTCTAAAATAGAAGTAGAATAATGAATTCTAATTTTAAAATGTAATCTTTTCTATTTTTCAATTACACAATCTTCACAAAAATCTAACTTTTTATTGTTATCGTATCCCAAGCATCCAAGTTTAATTAAAATAATCAGTACATTTTCAGAAATGTGGCCAACTCTTTTATGTTAGATTAAGGACTTATCAGATGTAAAATTTATAGCTGCAGAGCTATGACCCACTGAAGGTTCAGCATAAACAGTGTAAACTCCATTTACCTTAGAAGATGAGATAACATCTTTGTTATCATAATTCAGTTTTATGAGGACTTTATGACTCAATATATTGTATTTGTCATCTAATTCTCCCAAAGAAATTAGATTTATTTTAAGTCTAGGCACATATTAAGTATTATTCAACTCAAGTATATAGTTATTATGTAAAAATAATTTTAATTTTTCAATTCCCTTCATCTGACAACTCATGTCATTTTCTATCTAAATTTGTCCTCCATTGAGATCAACAAATTCAGAAAACCGTTCTTTAATGGAACACATGCGAAAAGTGTAGCCAGAATCAAGATCCCATTCTTTTGGGCCTCTTTTGGTTGTACAGGCAAGGACAACACCCTAAACATCAGGATAATTCTTGCAGGCTATGTCAGAAATTTTCTTGGAACAATCTTCAAATAAGTGTCATGTTTTTCCACAATAATAACATATCCTGACTTGATTCTTAGATTTCACTTGATTCTTATTTTTATCTTTGAATCTAAGATTTTGGGGTTTTCCTTTCTTTGAAGAATTGAAATTACATAAATTATTCTTACTTTGGTTTAGTTTTTCTTTTATATGTAACCCTTCACCAATTTTAGAATCTTTGAACTCAGATTTTAGTTCAAATTCTTTGTTTCTCAAAGCAAATATTATGATATCAATAGTAAGATCTTTTCTCCCATAGTCTAAAGCATTTATGATGTCCCTGTATTTATCACCTACTGAATTCAACAGGACAACAACTTGTTGATCATCAGAAAATTTCTCATCACAGTTAGCTAAATCTTGAATTAATTTTGTGTATCTGTCAATGTTTTCTTTTAGGTCGTAGGAAGAGCCAAACTTAAAGTTATAGAACGGCCTTAAGAGGTAGTATTTATTTGACATGATTTTAGTTAGGTAAAGAGTTCCTAATTTAGCCCATATGGTCTGAGCAGTAGTGGTTTCACCAACTCTCCTAATTACATTATCAGACAGGTGAAGAAAGATGAAATCCATGTAATCTCATCTAGTTCTTGTCTCCTATGGTAACAATCTCAGCAGCCCATGACCCATCAAGGGCAATAGCACATCTCTGTTGTAACAACAGAGCTCTCATTTTATGGTGCCAGAAATTGAAGTCTCCACTACCATTCTATGTCTTAACTTCAAATTGGTATGCAATGGACATGTTGACAAATATAATCATAGAATAGAATTATTGATTCAAGCAATTGAATAGAATTGCAAAAAGTGTAAATTTCATAATAAAGCAAGTGTTAAAATTTGTGCCTACTTATCATGTAACTTACACATTCACATGTATGGTAGTTAACGAGTATGATTGTCCATTTGAAAAGGTTTAAGGAGTGGTAACCCTTGGTTCCACTACTCCCTCAAATTCCTATATCCTCATAGAAGACCTTAGACAAAGGACAGTAACAGTAGATTACTTACCTTAATAACCATTTTTAGAATTAACAACAACGGTTAACAAAATAAAGGGAGAGTTTAGAAAATACCTATCTAAAATTTCAAAATAAGGGGAGTAGTCAGAAAATAATAGAAAATCAAGAATCCCAATTCGAGCTAACGAGTCACAATGACTCAACAACACTCAGCAAGAATCAGAGTGAATCAACTCAACTCGTCAACGCTCAGTACGAGTTATAAGAACCATCATGACTCAGTAGTGAATTAGACCAGAATGGCTAAAACTTAATGTAAAAACAGATCTAACAAAGTCGAAGTGACTTAAGATCTTACAGATCTAATCCAGAAAATACCAAATAATCACTAAGAGATCCAACTAAAGGTTGAATCATGAGTAGATCAAATCTTTTTCAGAAAACAATTTCTTAAGCAAAACATTAAGAAATTTCAAAATTTGTAACATTATACAATTTTGAAAAACTAGGGGTTTAAGAAAAACACTTCCTAAGCCAAACCCTTAGAAGGAAGAGGATATGATACCACTTGTTGATTGCGCGTTGGAAAGGGGAGGACGATCCTTTGGAAGTGCTCCTGTTGGTCTCAGTCGTGCCTCATGACGAGGGTGCGATGGTAGGGTCAGTAGCTCTAGGGGAAGTAGGGGTTGTTACGACTGGGTATTCTGATCTGGGAAAGGCAGAGAGTGTTTCTCCTCCGTTGGAATGGGTATTGGGCAAATATCATCTTTTTGGAGAATTTGTGGGGGCTTCTTACGAGAGGTATGAGGAAGAAGTCCTTGCTCTTCTGAAATCCATCGATTCTCGCCGCAATACCACTGCAAGTGGGGGGAATTATCTGATAAGTCTGGCAGATCAGGGAGAAAGGGAAGCAGTAAGTTAAAAGCCCTGGTGAGTACTATCAATTACGATGCTGGGTCGTCACGCAGTAGAGGTAGTTACGGGGATAGGGTCCTGATGATATCCCAATGAATGTAAAAATTCTCTCTTGGAATGTTCGTGGGCTCAATTATAGGGACAAAGGTCTCCGGGTAAAAAGTTTTATTAAACAATGGGGAGCTGATATTATCTGTCTTCAGGAGACTAAGATTGAACTGGTCTCTAGAAGTCTGGTTCGTAGTTTGTAGGGTATTCATCATGTGGATTGGGTGTTTCTTGGTTTTGTTGGTGCTACTGGGAGAATTTTGCTGATGTGGGATCGTAGGGTAGTGGAAAAAATTGACGAAGTTGTGGGAGATTTTTTGATTTCTTGCAGATTCAGGGGAGTCATTGATCAGTTTGAATGGGCCTTTTCTGGGGTTTATGGACCTCATACTGACAGGGAGAGGTCTTTGATGTGGGATGAGTTGGCTAGTTTGGCTAGTTGGTGGGCATCCCGTGATGTATTGGAGGGAACTTCAATGTTATTCGCTTTCCTACAGAGAGATTGGGGAGTGAAGTGTTCACTCCAGCTATGCAGGACCTTTCGAGTTTCATTTCTCATTTTGGGCTCCTAGATATCCCCTTGGAGGGGGGCAGTTTTACCTGGGCTAATAACCGTATGGATGTCTCTATGTCTCGTATAGATAGATTTTTATACTCAACGAATTGGGAAGACCATTTCCTAGCTATTCATCAAAAACCTCTTCCTAGGCTATTGTCTGATCATTATCCTATTATGTTGGAGTGTGGAGATTTTTCTAGGGGTACGAGACCCTTTCGTTTTGAAAATATGTGGTTGAAATCGGATGGTTTTGTGGATCAGGTGAAAGGGTGGTGGGAGTCTTATCACTTTAAAAGCACCCCCCAGCTTTATCCTGGCTAGGAAACTAAGAGCCCTCAAGCTTGATTTGAAAAAATGGAATGTGGGGCTTTTTGGTAATGTTCAGAATAGGAGGCGGCAAGCTATGTCTGAACTGAATGTGCTGGATGGGGAGGTGGAGATACATCTTCTATCTAGTGAAGAGAGAGCTCAGAAAATTAAGCTTAGGGAGGAACTATAAAGGTCTTTTCTGCAAGAGGAGATCAATTGGGCCAGAAATCTTGAGCCCTTTGGTTACAAGAAGGTGATAAAAATACTAAATTTTTTCATCGCATAGCTAACTCTCATCGTAGGTATAACTCAATCTCTTCTATGATGGTTAATGGAGTGCTGTCTAATGATCAAGAGGCAATTTCGACGGCCATCATTCACTTTTACCAAAATTTATACCAGGAAGGAGGGTCTAGGAGACTAATGCTTGATGGCCTTGAATTTTCTATGATCTCAACTGAGGATTCTATTTGGTTAGGGAGACTCTTTGAGGATGAGGAAGTGCTGGGAGTTATTCAAGGTTTCAATGGAGATAAAGCTTCGAGTCCAGATGGTTTCTCTATGGCATTATTTCAAGTCTGTTGGGCTGTTGTACAACCGGATATCATGGCCGTGTTGAGGGCTTTTCATGTTTTAATGCCACATTTCTCGCCCTTATTCCTAAAAGGTAGGGCGGTTGAGGTGAAGGATTTCTGTCCTATCAGTCTTGTGAGTGGGCTATACAAGATCTTGGCAACAATTTTGGCTAATAGGTTGAGTTTGGTGCTGCCGAAGATAATCTCCACATCTCAGAATGCTTTTGTCCAGGGAAGACATATTTTGGACTCGATTCTTATAGCTAGCGAATGGTTGGATAGTAGACGGAAGCTGGGAGAGCCTGTTGTTTTATGCAAACTTGATGTGGACAAAGCCTACGATCATGTTAATTGGGAGTTCCTTCTTTATTTGTTTCGGAGAAGCGGATTTTTGTAGCTATGGATTTTGTTGATTTGTTTTTGTATTACCACGGTTCGATTTTCCATTCTTATCAATGGTAGCCCAAGGGGCTTTTTTGCGAGTTCGAGGGGCCTAAGGCAATACTCTGATTTTTTATGATGTTGATCCGATTAAATAGGAACATTTGAGATCTTTTTTT
>CAIGRF010355189.1:43912-70489 GCA_903798235.1 Fraxinus ornus | reverse complement strand
CTGGCCAGTTGGGGCATATCCCACAGTTTACATGGTCTGCGTCTTGAGGGGCCAATGCGTAGACCCCAGGACTAATCATTGAAGGTGGACACCTAGGTA
This sequence comes from Fraxinus ornus, assembly GCA_903798235.1. Taxonomy (NCBI): domain Eukaryota; kingdom Viridiplantae; phylum Streptophyta; class Magnoliopsida; order Lamiales; family Oleaceae; genus Fraxinus; species Fraxinus ornus. Next base: position 70,390 of record CAIGRF010355189.1, on the reverse strand, counting down.
TCACAAAAAAAAAAAAAAAAAAAAAAAAAAAAATACCGTAAAATAAAGCCGGAGAATTTCCCCTCTCTGCTTTTATGCTTTTTCATTCTAAATTATAGGGTTTCTTGAATGGGACCTTAGAATATTTATTCTTTTCTTCTCGTTAAAGTTAGAGGAAATTTACAGCTCAACTTGTGGAAATTAATGGGAGTTTTTCCCAATTCTTGATCCATTTCTATATTTTTTTTTTTCCTGGAAAGTCTTTCTATATCCCATGGAGGTAAATTGATATGATTTAAGCTAATTCACGCAATAAATTTTTAGGAGCTCCATTTTTTTTGTATGGATCTTTATGAAAAGAATTTCTGACCTGATATTTTGAATAGAATTTTATGTTTTGTTCAGGAAATTATATTGCCAATGCTGTGAATGAGAATTAATTCGATCAATTTCATCATTGAAAGATATTTTTTTTAATCGTTTTTCTTTAATGGAATCAAATTTAATTTCAATGAAAGAGATGCAATTTCTTACGGGTGATTTTAGATTTTTTTTTCTCCGATATTTCATTATGCTATTTTTGATTTGAAGGTTCCCTCTGCTCTCTCTCTCTCTGAGAAGGTCGAGAATTCTGTTTCCCGGTTACCTGATACATATTTCATTTAACTTTTGGGCTTATATCATTTTATGCACGTAGAAATTAAATAGGCGTTTTGATCCAAAATTACAGTTGATGTACTCATGTAAAACTAAAGTTTTCTCTTTTTCTTGTGATTGTTTTGCACTTTATAGGTTCCAGGAGCGGAAGAGGTTAAGAAGGTAGAGAATCATGCGGCATCAGCTGCGGCTTTTGTAGAGGGTGGAATTCAAGAAGCCTGTGATGATGCTTGCAGCATCTGCCTTGAGGCCTTCAGTGAAAGTGATCCTTCCACGGTATACGATAATGCATTTCATTTTGCAATTACCATGTTTTGTTTGGTCTTATGCTTGTAATTGAACTGAACATTTGAATTGTGTCATGCAGATGACCAGTTGCAAGCACGAGTTCCATCTTCAGTGCATTCTCGAATGGTTCACAACTTCTTTTTTTTCATTTTTTTCCTTTTCCTTTTATATTTTCCATGTCCCTAGGATTATCATCCGGTTCACATATTGCTTTTACCACAATAAAGTTGATATCTTGTGCCCCAACATAACCAGAAGCTACAAGTTTAGGGGTGGGTCTCATGTTCTCAAGGTGTAAACTGAATACCACACAATTAGGGTTGGCCACTGTTGTTTTAGCTAAAGTAGGTGTCTGAGAGAGGACGAATAATGCTATACGTACATTCAATGGCTTATATTGTCTTTGACATCCCATTTGTTCTCTAAAAATTGTGGGTGAGATTTTTTTTTTTTTTTTAAAACTATCTAATTGCAACCATGCTAGGGGGGGGGGCCTGCTGCGGCAACACGTAATTAGATGAATTATTCTACTTGTACCGAAAAGTTTAACAATTTTGTTGACAAATGTAGCGTTTTGTCAACAAAGTTGTCAAACTTTTCGGTACAAGTAGAATAATTCATCTAATTGTGTGTTGCCACGTGACACAATATAAATAATTATATAAAAGATGATGTACATGTAACATTATTGGAGAGAGGATAGTGGAGGAATCTTAAACAACAATTACTAAGACCTGGGGGCTTCAGCTTCATGTATACTGTTGGAAGCTTATATCTTATCAATTTATCATGTCTGTTTCTTCAAATGATTTTGAGTCTTGGCATCAGTACGGCAGTTTCCAGTGATCAATTCCTGGCACAATGATTACTTCACTGGAGTAAGACTCCATAAACCTGTTGTTGGCTTGCCCATCTCATGATTAGCAATTAAATGTTCAATAATGCTGCTTGCACAGCGTTAATTGACAGGGACTTTGATGATTCTACGTTGGCAGCACTTGTATGAATTTTTTCTAACTGTTCAATGAAATAATGACACGTGTGCCCTTGTAAAAGACCCTGTCATTGATCCTGTAGCAGTGTTGATGTTATACCTTGATTGTCATTTGGAATACAGTGATTGATAAAGTTGAACACCATTTGTCATTCGAATGGCATTTAGAAATAAAGTGCAAGCAATTAAGTGTGTGTGCATGAACTTTTCTGATGACTTGGCACACTCAACTTTCTTAGGTAAAATATAAAGGCGAAAAAGTATATTCTACAATTTAAAGAGCATCGTGAATCTAGAGAGAAATTTTTAAGTTCTCCAACGGACTCTTTATATTTAACAATTAATTTTACTACTACCAAAAAATAATTATTGTTTTTTCAATCTTTTATTTTCACTAGCTTTCCTCTAAATAATAATTATTTTCCTTTGGAAATTGAAATACTTTGAATGCATTTAATTATAAAGAGAGCTAGGCTCAACCCTGAGGGGTAGCTCAATTGGTCAGGTCTTGGGTTTGCTCCCCAATGGTCACCAGTTCGAGTCCCCTCATGGCCAATGCGGTGAGTACCCGGCTATACACTTCAGGGTCTCTGGGATTAGTCGAGGTTAAAAATCATGATGGGTTGCTCAATTGGTCAGGCTTTAAATTTGTTCCCCAATGGTCACTAGTCCAAGTCCTTTCAGGGCCACTGAGGTGAGTATCCGGCCGTAAACTTCAGGGCCCCGTGGAATTAGTCGAGGTGCGCGCAAGCTGGCCCGAACATCCACGGTTATCAAAAAAAAAAAGAGAGCTAGGCTCATTTTCTAAATTAAAATGTTAATTTAAAGAGTCTCTTGAAAATGCTAATAGTTTACTTACCAAATTGAGTTAAAAGGAAAGAAGCTCCGTTCCTTCCCTTCTGTCCGAGACTGTTGAATGAGTCTCGTCTTACATTCCCTCCTCTCCGCCTAGGCGAAAGAGAAAACTTACTTATTGTGCAATTTTGTGAAACTACCATTTAGATCTCATTCTGCAAAATCATTGATTATTCTAAGCCACTTTCTTGAGTAGATATGTAAGCATCTCAGGATTAGCAGGAAATTCAATCCATGCAGGACTCTCAAATTTTCTGTTTGCAATGGTTAGAACCTAGTGAGGAAAAGAAGTGAGGAAATATTTTACTTTCTTTTTGAAATAAACAGGTGTCAAAGAAGCTCTAATTGTCCAATGTGTTGGCAACCACTTGGACTGAAAGATCCTGCCAGGTTCGTTTCTGTTGTTTGCCTTCTCATTTTAGTTTCTGGCTGCTCCTTATTTTCAACATCATCATTGTTTGTATCCACTTTAAGGGACTTTATGTTTCAATGTCATGGCAGTCAAGAATTGCTCGAGGCGGTAGAGTGGGAGAGAAGTTTTAGGTTAACACCATCAAGAAATGCCACAATATTTCATCATCCCACTCTTGGGGAGTTTGAATTGCAGCATGTTCGTTGACCATCTGAACTATTAATTTTTCTTCGTTTCTCACATGGTTATGAACAAGTTTACATTATTGCGTCTTTAAACTCCTTCGTAAATGCAGTTGCCTGTGGAGGTGAATAATTCTGAACTTCAGGACCGCATTATCCAGCAGTTGACTGCTGCTGCTGCAATGGGAAGGGGTCATCATCACTTAGCTCGGAGGGAAAACTCAAGGAGTCGCTCATCTGGGCAAGGCCGTCAGCAGTTTGTTGTGTTCTCAACTCAGCATAATTCATCTTCTGCAGCTCCTGTTTCAGCTTCCCTGACTCCTGGTAGAGGGCAATCTGTACCAGATCCAGCAACTTTAACTAATCCATCGCTCCAGCTTACATCTATCGGGGATGAACAGCCACTACTTATGCCATCATCTGTTCAAAGAAATCGACTTTCAGCTTCATCATCTCGATCTATCATGCCAACTGGTCAAGGAACGCCTAATGATAATGGGTAGGCTTAACTTGCTTTCCCAAAATGAACTTTTAATCCATGTTTTAGTATGATCCAGGAGTATCATAGAGTTATAGTAAATTAATACTTGATCTATGCATCATCTCTTTCCCCCTATTAACTCTGTAGTGTGACTTTTTTGTCCATTTAAGAAGCTATACAAGTCGATCTTCCCTATCAAATCAAGACAGAGCTGGACCATCAGAGATGCAGTCATTTTCAGACACTTGGAAATCTCGATTCAATGCAATATCGATGAAGTATGAGTAAAATCATTCTTTCAGGTTCTTATTTTATGTACAAGCTTTTGATATTCCCATTGTCTTCTCGAGTCTAAACTGTGTTGAGATATGATTAATGTATCCAAGATACAAAGAGTCGATTACAAAGAGTACAAGAGAATTGAAGGAGAAGCTGTTTTCTCGAAACTCGTCGATGGTGGATATCAGTTCTGAGGTTAGGAGGGAGGTGAATGCTGGAATTGCTACTGTATCCCGCATGATGGAACACCTTGAAATTAGATATAATAATAGAGCTGGTTGTATTCCGCTAGCAAACAGCCCAGTGGATTCTTATGTCACAGCACGAAGAAACGATGATGATTGAAGCTGTGTTCTCGATACTCGTCGATGGTTGATATCAGTTCTGAGGTTAGGAGGGAGGTGAATGCTTGAATTGCTACTGTATCCCTCATGATGGAACAACTTGAAATTAGAGATAATAATAGAGCTGGTCGCATTCCGCTAGCAAACAGCTCAGTGGATTCTTCTGTCACAGTGCGAAGCAACCATGATGATATGGGGACACATAATGAAGCACCATTGAATAACAATAATTCTTCTGCCTTTGCCACAAGTTCAATTTGACATTAAGTTTTATGACCTAAGATGAATCCTTCCTCAATCCTCAGCATTTCATCTTTGGAGGTGAGTTATTCAAGTTGCTTAAGTGGTCAAGAGACATATGTTGATCTTTATGCAAGTAGGAAGACTATTTTGTAGTGTTATATTGTACACATTGCCATTAAGGAGATGACATAGCTCAGATCTTGGGAATTCGCTCACTTTTATGGCAAGAGATTTTGGTTCATAACATACTAAAAGTATATTTTTATGTGCTATGATACAAAAAGTCATGAATCAATTTGGCACGAAACTATAGGAAATAGGTGATCAAGAAAATAAAAATGATAGGAAATAGACCCACCACCGTATAATAGAGAAACAAAAGCATAGTATGATAGTGGAAAAGCTGTGCACCAGTTGATTGTCAGGAAGGCTAAATCAATCAAACAGTTCTCTCTTAAAGTAGCATCGGGAGGTCTACATTCTGTATTTATTTATGTAGTGACTCTCATGTGATTCTTGCATTTGAAACTGTTTAAATCAGTTCAATTTTTCCACTACACATATTCTGGTTCTTTACCACTAGTAGCATTGCACGAGGAGTGTTTCCAAGAACATGAGTGAATATAATAGAAACTTTGATTCCTTCTGTGTTTCTCAAGTCCACTTGTGCTTATTTTGTTTGAGTTTCTGAATGCTTTTGCTTGTGGTATTTAATGGGGAAGTTGATAAATGAATTACTGAGACTGAGTCTTTCACGAAGATTGGATTGCTTTTCTGAAATCCTTATCGTCGCGTATTTAAGTTTTTACAAGAATTTGGTTTTCATTTTCAGGTTCCTTTCTCCGAAGATGACATTCTGAGGATGAGAGACCTGGCATCTTTTCGAAGGAAGGCCGAGCTACAATAATTTATATTATTTGCATCTGCTTGTAAATTCGTTGCTACTGAAAAAATAGATTTCAGCATATTCAAAATCAAAAGAGGTGTTTGCTGAATGTTTATAATTTTCGAGGCAACACACTGACATGAAGAATAGCTCTGTTCTTTAAATTTATCCCTGGAAACAGAACTTCTCTTTATTGTTGGGATGTTGAGAGTATGTTTAGATTTTGGTGATTGATTGCAAGTTTTCATCTCAAATTTTCCGAAAGATCTAAGCTATAAAATTTCGAGTATATTGAGCAAAGCCAAGTAAGGTCCAGGTCGGCTTCCACCTCGACATGTAGACATGTCAACCTTATAGTTGATCTAAATGGTTTTAGCTTGCAGTGAACTCAATTACCTTCCAAAGATGAAAATGTCCGAAATTAATTGGGGAAAGGAAAGGAAAGAAAGTAGTTCCACAGTATGCTTTATGTACTTCATAATAATACAACAAACATTTTCACGCAGTGTCAAGTTGCTAACCAGTCAGAAGTCTTGACAAGACAGCAATAACTCGAAACTAATGTAAGCGACATGCCGCATATGCCATAGAGTAATGAATTGTGTACTCTCGGATGGACACAGCTCTTGAGACAATGTCAAATGTAGATGCGACTTGAGCGAATGTTGGATTCACGACTCAATTCCATATTAGTCTTTACTTGGGTATCAGAACCATGCCACGGGAAACTAACACATTCTTGGGCAAACCAAGTGCTCTGAAATACCAAACTTCTAAACTGTAAATTATCAAGCGCCATGGATTTTCAGATCTGTGGATTCTTCACAATCTTCAGTTTTCTCACCCCTCACAAGTTCTGCATTGCAAGAAAATGGAACAGCGGACCAGATAAACTCAAACTCGGTTCTTGTAGCCCTTGTTGATTCTCATTACACACTGCTCTCTTAACTGGTTGAAAACTGAAAAGGCGCTTTTGTTACTCTTGAAGGAGCTGTGTCGAAGAATAATATTACAATCTTTGCGCCGAGAAATGAGGCATTGGAACGATATTTGGATGTGGAGTTTAAGCGATATTTGCTTGAGCCAAGGAATCTGAAATCCCTTCAAAATCTGCTGCTTTTCCATATGATTCCAACTCGCATTGAGTCCAAGCATTGGCCTGTGGAGGTGAACAAGCTATCCATCATACCAGTCTTTGCCGTGATGCATTTGATGAAAAAATTCAAGTCAAAGAGATAAACTTGTGGGCAAGGCGAGAATTATTAAAGCAGATGATATTATTCGCCCCGGTGGTATCATCCACGGCATTGAAAGATTGTTGGTTCCCAAATCTGTGCAACAAGATTCCAATACCAGGCGAGGTCAATTCCCGCAGTACTACCTGAGGAAGCACCAGAAGTTGGCAGGCTCCGGTTTTGCCCATTTTCGATGCAATGGCTCCCTGTCCATCTCTAAATCGGCACCTGCTCCAGGTCCAGGTGAGCACCACCATCATTTCGACGGACTTCATCCAGACTCTCCTCCATTCGGGTGGCTATAACGAAATGGCTGATATTCTCGTCAATCTTACATCCTTAGCTTCTGAAATGGGAAGATTAATATCAGAAGGCTACGTGCTTACAGTTTTGGCACCAAATGATGAAGTCATGGCAAAATTAACTACAGATCAGTTGAGTGAACCCGGTGCACCCAACTCCCGAGTCCCGACCCGAGCAAATAATGTATTATCATCTAATTCACGAGTACCAAACTTAAGAAAATATGTACAATTCAGTGAGGTGATTTGGAAAGGTGAGGTATGATACCCTGAGATTGCCTTACAAAGTGGTGGCTGAAGAGACTGATGTATCAGTGAAATTTGGACAAGGAGAAGCCTCTGCATATTTATTTGGTCTTGATATCATACAAAAGAATTTCTGTACAGGGAATTGATGGGGTTTTGTTCCCTCTGGAAGAAACTAAACCTGCCCTGCTAAGGTTGTCACAAAGCAGCAAAGACCAAGTATGTTCACATTATGTTCTGCTGTTTAAATCTTGATTTATGGGGTGATTGACTTGTGCAAATTGAGGGTTTTGTAGGCGTTGCCGGAATTTTAGTTAGTTTCTGGTGGGCATCAATTATACTGAACATGACTTGACAAAATAAATTTGCGAGCACATTAATGTCTTGTATGGTCCGTTGGTGGGCTTCAATTATACTGGACAGAACTCGATAAAATAAATTTGTCAGCATGTTAATGTCTTGTAGGGTCCATTTGATAGGGCTTTAAAAAAAAGCTAAAAGTTTCTTATGAGAGTAAATGTTGTTTTTAGACTATGGATCATTTTGTATAGTTGTTTTGTAAGTTTGAAAACGTTTTAGAGGAGACTGATCGAATGTGTTTTCTTTGAAGAATTTCTTCTACGAAAAGCAAAAACTATCCCAAACTAATGCAGAAAGGGTGAGAAATTGAGAATATTGAAATACATATTTTTTTTTATCTCTGTTTTTGAAAAAATAATTTAATTATACTAAAAAAAATTTGTACATTTTGCAGGATGAGCATGTGCAGAACATGAAGGGCGCGGAAGTGGTTCAATTGAAGTATTGCCTAAGAAAATTAGGTTTTTATTGTGAGAAGTTTTGGAGAATGTGTGGGACCTACATTTTGTGTACCTAACTTGAACGTGAAGTAGATACAAATAGAGGACAAGTGTTCGTACGTAACAAACAGGATCCATATGTAGTAACAAACTATCAAAAATTGTATGGTGAAACTGAAAGGAGTAGGCATCATCTCTACACAGTAATAACATCAACTGATGCTGGAACCTACTCAACTTGTTTATATTACAAAATCAGATAAAGAGAGTCAAACAGTTTCATGTTAACAAACTGGCATTGCTTCTCTAAATCCAATATTAAAATTAATTTGTAACCTCTTCCTACCTAAATCTGCATCTCCTTTCTGCATCATCGCCACAAACTCGTTATAATCTATCCGTCCATCCTGAAAAGTAAAACATGGATTGAAATGGTGCAGTCGACCCCGAATTGATTTGGAAAAATGCTAAGTTTATTTAGGGACTTACGTTGTTTTGGTCAGCCTCTCGGATCATTTCCAAGTGGACATCCTTTATGCCAAACTCTTCACAAGCTTTCTGAAGTTCATCTGGTGTAATATAGCCACTGCCATCTTTATCAAAATATGAAAAGGCTGTAAACAAATGATCTTCCTTCTCGATTTTGTTCAGATGCAATGTTGCAGCTATGAACTCGCCATAATCAATCGTACCACTGTTGTCAACATCTGCCTGCATTTCAAGAAACAAACATTTGATAATTCAAATACAAGAAATATCATATGTAACTTAAAATTGTGTATTCTTCCTATTGACACCTGGTAACATATTTAGTAGTTAGTACTAATGCATGAGGTTGAAAATAATACTTACAGACTTCATCAAATCATATATCTCAGATTCATCAAGATTTGCTCCAAATCGTTTCAGTCCAGCCTTGAGTTCTTCAAAAGTAATATGACCGCTGTTATCTGTATCTATCATTTTAAACATTTCTTTCAGCCCTGCAATTTCTTCTTCTGAGAGACTTTCTGCAATGACCTATAATCAAAAAAGTTGACATCAATATTTTAATACAAAAACAAAAAAGGAAATAAAGAATATTGTTGTCCTGTTCTAGTAATGAGTATCGCATTAACACATCGATAAGAAAAAAATCTCGATCACTCAATTATTATTGTCAAATTTGATTGTTCAAAGTTGATATGAACCCTATTGTTTGGGTTGAATGTATATAACACATACCCTAAGAGCCATTTTCTTGAGCTTGTCCATAGCGGAAAATTGTTTCAAGCGAGTTAAAACTGCAGAATCAAGAGGTTTATCAGGAGCTACTCCGTCAGCCTGCACCCAAGGGTGGCCTGCAAGAAAACCCAAATAGAAGATGTAGCTGTGTATGGAAAAATTATGTGCTTACAAAAATCATAAACTTGTACAATTTCGATTTTATATTGGCTCTTAACACAATACAACTCAAAATTCCAAATGTTTCTACAGCTTCATGATTCATTCTATATAGTTGTCAAATATTTCCAGGAAAAAGTCCACGCCTGGTTCGTCCATAAGATTAACAAGGTTGATCTCAACAAGGTAAACAAGTAGCACAATTTTTATCTTGTAGCAACATAAACATTCAGTCAAAAGAATACTTTAGACCTTCTTGTAGTATATAGCTCATTTCTAGATGTCAGATCCAATTGTTTTGGAACACGGTTACTTCATTTGCATCAGCTAATATGTTCCATCTTTAAGCCTTAGCATTTAAATATACACATACAGTAACCATAAAATGAAACAATATTTGTGACTTACAAAGAACTTCATGAGCAGTTAACCTCCTTTTTGGATCCCTCACCAGCATTCTCTTCACCAGATCTTTGGCACTTTCAGAGATATTAGGCCAAGGATCCGATGAGAAATCAATATCGCCATGCACAACCTCTTCAAATATTTCTTGCTCACTTTCTGTGCCAAATGAATTTTGAGAAGCATAGAAACTGCGAGTTTATGAATTAAGAGGAACGTGAATTAAAGGGGAAAAAACATTCTACATCTTACCTCCCCAAAATGGAGGCACACCACAAAGAAGAATGTAAATCATCACACCTGCGCTCCAGACATCCGCCTCTGGTCCATAGCGCTTACTAAGAACTTCTGGAGCGACATAATATGGGCTACCAACCACATCAGTGAATATATCCCCTATAGTGCAGAGCATTAATTAAGCAACCAAAGAGAACATGGTCAAACATGCATGACTAAAGACTTGGATATTCCAACAGTGTACAGAATTAGAATAGTGAACTTGTGGGTTGAAAGGCATATAAACAACAAGATGAAAGAAACAAATTACTAAATTGTTGTGGGAACTAGGAAATGATGTGCCTTTAATAGTCCATAAGCAAAGGTCCAATATGACTGGGTATGACTAAGTCTATAGGTGGGCATACAAACTGAGTAGAATGACTGAATTTAAAATGCAGTCTCTTTTAACCTGTGAAACTGATAATAATTTCAGTGAACAAAAATTATGCCAACATAATTTTTTGTAGAGAACTGTATTGGCATAGGGAAAAAAAAAAAAGAAAAAAAAACGAAAATCTCATGATCAAGGTTTCCTTTCAGCACAATCCTTAGTCAGCATTTCATCTAACACATAGCAAGGTTGATCCTAATCATAACCCCCTCTTTCTTTAATACTGAAGTGTCCCTCCCAGTTTGTTGGCAAGTGAAGGAAATCATAGAGCTGCAAGTAATTTTGATACTGTAGATAGCGATGATCTTGAATAAATCTCGTCTAACACATAGCAAGACTGATCCTAATTGTATCCCCCTCTTTCTGTAATACTGAAGTGTCCCGGCCAGTTTGCTGGCAGGTGAAGGAAATTATGGAGCTGCATGTATTTGTCATACTGTAGATAGTGTTGATCTAAAATTAAGTTAAATAAAAACGTTGATCTAAAATTAAGCCAAATAATAACCATGTGCCTAATACAGCACAGGCAGCCTTGACCGGTATAAAATGAAATCTGTTTTGTAATAGCATTCTGATGGGTATCTGTGAGGTGGAACCTTTAATAACAATTTCATTTGTGTTTAAACCATTCTAGTAACTCAAAACAGTTTTGGTGCTTACTGCTTTCCACATGAACATAACTTCTGTTCCTAAAGTTTCGTAGTTAACAAGTCAGTGTTGGATCCTATAGAGAAAACAGACAAAACTTTTTCCTTCCCACAGCTAACCTTAAACCTCCTTCAGGGGACTTTACAGAAAAGGTTTCTTGTAAATTTTCGACTTGGTATTTAAGCAAAATTCTAACTCCACAAGAATTTTTTTTTTTTTAGTTCAATTGCCATCTTGAGCTAAAAATGAATGTCCTTCCACTCACAAACAACAAAACGATTATATTTCCACCAACCATCATCTTTTCATTAAGATACCTTGAAGTTCTAAATTCATAATTTCATCAACCTCTGCATTCTAGCCTCTTCCTAATACATGATTGGACTTGCATCCCAGATGCGATGGAGGAAGGGAAAATACAGAACACATTTGTTTAAGCTAGAGAAAATCTAGCAACAACGAATAATATATTGGTATTTAATGTATATTCCGCAGCATTCCATCAGTTTGCCATTTCAGTCTATTTCATGGATATTTGATTCAATGTTTATAATGAAACATTGAACTGGAGTAGTTCTGCTATCAGTCTAATTTATTTTAAACTTTGCTAAGTGGATACTTACACCAAGTACATGGAGGATACTTGTCGTTACTGATCATTATAAACCAGTTTTAGTAAGGAGACTTCTTATTACCTAGGCAATTAGTTGAAGCTATAATAGGTAAAGATTAAACCAATATATGCAGGAACTTTATGAAAAAATAAAAAAAATCGCGAAACCAACTTTTGAACGAACCTGGCTTGAAGAATATGGATAGCCCAAAATCTATTGTCTTTATAGGAGAATCCTCCTCCGCATTGACAAATAGGAAATTCTCGGGCTTGAGATCCCGGTGCATGACTCCCAAAGAATGGCAGGCTTCAATAACACCAACTATTGTCCTGGTAAGCTCAGCTGCTTGTTTCTCGGAGTAATGCCCTCTTTTAACAATTCTGTCAAAGAGCTCCCCTCCTGCACACAATTCCATCACAACATGAACGGCCACAGCATCCTCATAAGCTGCTTTGATTGAAATGACATTCGGGTGGCCAGCTAAGTGATGCATGATCTCAATTTCTCTCCTGACGTCCTCCACATCCTCCAGAGTCAACAATTTTCTCTTTGCAATAGATTTACACGCGTACTCTTTTCCAGTTGTCTTCTCCACACACAAAAACGTCGTTCCAAACTGCCCGTGTCCAAGTTTTTTGTCCAAATTATAGTATTCCTTCAGGTTTCCTTTTTTAGTTCTTAGCACTGAGTCCACCTTAAGACCTGCACTCATCATTCTTTTAACATTGTGGGGTTTCTTGGGCTTTGGGGGATCTACTGGTTTCGGCTTCTCATTCTCAGGATTTTGAACCGGATTTCTCTCATCAGTTTTGATTGCTTCTTTCCATGATCTAGACTGAGGTGGTTTTTGATCTTCCTTCACTACGATCACAGTTGCCTGGGGTTGTGCTGGCTTTTTTGGTTGACGTTCCTCCTCCTTTTCAATCTCCACCAATTCAGGGGGTGTATTCTGAACAGGACTAGGACCTTCTAACTTCTTAATTGCAGATGGCGCTTCACAACATTTTTCTTTGTTCTGATTATTAGAAAACAGTTGTGGTAATTTAGGCCACCACAAATGTGAAACTGTGTGAAGAAACCCATCCTTAGCAATCTTCCCATTAACACAAGTATTTCCCATAATTGCGTCTCTCTTACTTGTCCCCTCCAAATCTCCTACTCTATAACCATTATAAACCTATTCAACCCCATCAAATTCCCCATAACAGAAAAGATTCAGTCACTTGAAGATTCACCCAAACTGTGAAACCCTAAATACCAGTAACTCTACAGGACAGCCAGAGGAGGAAATCAAAGCAATACACACCCAGCAAATCAGGTAATATCATCAGTCACAGAGCTTGGTGATTTGAAAAAGTTTTAAAAAAATCAATGCAAATAACCGTGATGTCAATAATTTTAGGAATTTACCAAATAATCAATTCAAATCACCTCCCATTACCTTTTTATACACATTAACAATAAAAGCAAGCTCCTGTTATCAATGGAAAAGGTAATATAAACAAATTTTTTTTTTAAAAAAAAAAAATTGTGACCCTTGTTTGAAATTTGATATGTATAGAAATAAAATTTATATAATCAAGAAAATGTCAGAGAAAAAGGACGCAGAATAGGTATATCATATTAGGCAAGACTAAACCAAATAATGTAAAACAATTAGGGCGATGAAAAGAATGGTATGTGAACAGGTTTTTGTTTACCAAGTCCATCTCCCTCTCTCTCTACATCTATATGATATTATCTAACTTGATTTTGATTCTGAATTTCAATTTCTCCCTCTTTCTTGAAATAAATGCAAAGGGGGAAGAATAGGAAGGAGAGAGAAACCGAAAGAAAGAGAGAGATGACAGGTTTTTCTGTTAGAAACTTGGAACTTTTTGTTTTTCCAAATTCTAAGACGCGTCAACTATAAATTGATGGTTTGTTGTTAACTCAAAAGTTATAATTTTTAAAATGAAAGTCTAACTCAAGTGGTAAGAACGAAATTTTATCAATTCGAACCCCAACCCACATTATTTTTTTCATTTTTATTATTCTACTCATTTTCAACCACACATTCTTCAATAAAATAATATTTTCCATCACATCAATAATTTTTCCTTCTTTTTCAATCACATATTCCTCATCACACCACTTCAAAAAAATGCATTCTCTCATTTTAATATGCACCAAACACACTTTTTTGACCCAAATTGGATGAAATTTCTAATAAAAAAAAAAAAAAAAAGCGTAAAATAAATTTGACCCAAATATATTTAAAGTCGAACAATTTTTTATTCACATATTTCGTTGGACATATAAGTACTATCTACTTATCAACCACTTATTTCGATCTGTTTATAAACATTAACTTTACAAACACTTTGTATCTTGTTAATGGGAAGGGTGCATGATTGACGGGAATTGCGTGAAAATTACACCCCTCGCTTGACTATTTACATGGAAAACTAGATACGTGGAGTTATCAAAATATTTCCAAGAACGAACAAAAATCTTAATGGAATCCTGATTTATGCCTTGCATGAATGGACATGGCCATCAAGTGGTGAGCCACTTTCGGGGACAAGCCCTTGAACGAGTCTTCATTGGTATTATTAACATTCAATCACGATCTCCTGAGGTACGGATTCAATTAGCTTAGGTTAGCTTTTAGCTTTCACGGTCCAGATCGTTACGCCTTTCGTGTGGGTCAGAAAATGGAACTCTTTTTTTTTTTNTTTTTTTTTTTTTTTTTTTTTTTGACTCGCCCCCGGCTACGTGTCTTTTGGACCCTTCGCCCGCCCGCCACCAGTGGGAGCAAGCTGGTTAGTAGGATAAAAAGTCCATACCTGATAAAAGAACTTTAATTATGATTATCTGAAACAATCATAAATTCGTAGAAATAATTAAAGTTATCTTGTTACGTCTTACCACTTGGGCCAAGATACATTAATGGTTTTAATAAGGTACTTAAATTTCTAAGCTTTGACAGCTGCCATCTGCCGGCCGACTATAAATTTTGGACTGGTAGTCATGCCATGTCCTATACAGGCCATATATATGTTGATTTGCAAAATTAATTTTTAACCTTCTGCTACAAAACAAGGTAAATATTAGTTCCAGCAGTTGCATTCAAAAAGTAACATATGGTAACTAGGTTCAAAGTTAAAATCATTAAAATGTACAAAAGATTGAAACTCGAGATAGCTGTGCTTCAAACATCTCTAGCCAACCCAGAAAGATCAACATCTCCATCAGAATTTTTCTTGGGAAGAAGCTCTTCAGGAGGGTTACCGTCAACGGGAATTCCTCGCTTACTGCGAGAGGACGAAGAATCATCATCAAATATGCCGAGGAGCCACAATTGTATTAAAGAAATCATTCTTCATCTCTTCGGCTGCTTCAAAGAAACAGTTGATACCGCCACGCCAAAGAAACTATATTTAATGGCTTTAATATCACCACGTTCAGATGATTCCAATGGGAATGAACCATTAATCAATTGATCTGTTACATCTTCCTCGGTGTATTCTTTATCAAACTCTACAATCTCACTAGGCATAAGACGAGAAGAACGGATTTAGAGAAATGAAACAATCAGTCGATATTACAGCTTGTGTATACCATGATACTATGTTGGAGAACCATATATTTTGACATACAGTTTTGCTGTGTGTACAGTATTCTGTACACACAGAAAATCGACAGATAAGACACAATTAGCGGTGGGCAGAATTTTTTGTAATATTTTATTCACCAGTGGGACCACCTCCATGTGAGATTACTGGTGTAACTTTTCTGGCAGAATGGCTTTTTTCTTTGACATAACCCCTAGATGATAGACCTCACTACATATAACACAGTCCCAAAGGATTTCTACAGAAACATAAAAGTATTTTCAATCTAGTCCCTATAGTTTGCCTTTTAATATTAAAAGTATTTTTTTAAGTAAACACTACCCACTAGAGACATAACATTCCTCTTTGATCACAAATTCTCTACTTCTCTCAATCTACTGAGAACAAATAGGATTATACCATAATAGTTTACGTCATGATTGATGAAAATTCACCATTAATTCATACACATCAGCAAATTGTGAATGACGAGTATTCGTCCTCAGTCTTTGCAGATCGACGGAATAGCTTAGGCGTGCTACCCTCTACTTTGGGAGTACAATCGCAAAAACAAAACTCAAAAGTAATCGACGAGGTCTGGAAAAGCAATGACATGTAATTCAATTCGATATCATGCACAAATATACTGGTGCTTGACATGTGAACAAACTTGCTCGTAATGAGAAGTTCATGCATGTCTTGTCTCGCAAGGACGGCGTTCGCAGGATGTTTCATGTTTAGTCAGATCCTATAACGAGCAAAACAACTATTTTGTTGTGTTATTGAGACATGCATAAAATAAAGAGAGAGTATTTCAAACTGAAGGGGAGGAGCCGAGTTCCGTACCAATGCTACTTGCTATAAGATATAAAGTGTTATTTTCTTTTTTCTTTTTTCCTTTTTTTTTTTTTTATAATCGTGAATGTCTGGGTCAGCTTGCGCGCACTTCGACTAATCCTACGGAGCCCTGAAGTTTACGACCGGGTACTCACCTCAGTGGCCTTGAGGGGACTCGAACTGGTAACCATTGGGATATAAAGTGTTATTTCATTTGTTTTTAAGAGAATTGAAGCAAAGAATATTAGCCTATGTTCCACTCCTGCGGCATGAACATGCTCCAACTTTTATTACAAGTAGACAGGGACACTGGAATGGTATCGCTAAAAAGAAGAAAGTAGGGTACACAAAGTCTTTCTTTTTCAGGCTTTCTATCCAAGTTCACTAGAAAAGGATTCGCGAAGAAGAGCAACGAAAATGGAGTAGCTTTCTACTAAAAAAACCAGTCCCCCTTTTCTGACTTGACTAAAATAGAGATTTTAGACATTCTTTTAGTGAGAGAGTGGAGGATAAAAGCTAACCCTTAAAAAATTTAAAAATAAATAAATAAATTTTGAAAGAACGATTTTTTTGAGAATGTGGTTAAAAAATAGAAAAAAAAAATTGAATTACATGCAAAATATTTTATTATGTGAATGTATGATTAAAATTGAGTTTTAGAAAAAAGAATTTTGAAAAAATGTTTGACAAACATGAGCTTAATATCACTACAATTTAATCTTCCACACTACTACTACTGCATTCATAATAAAATAAAATAAATAAATAAAATTAACAATAATATGTCCAACCTTTGTTTGGTTCAACTAAAAAGACTGATAAAAATTTAAGTCAAAATTAATAATTAAACATTTCATGGAATTCACAACTCTTTTACCACGCGTACGCAAACCAAACCAAACAAAACATAATATCACATCCATTGGCGAGACAGAGAATCACGTTCCTCAACGGAAGCGTTTTTACAGAACAATATATTAGACTGAAAAGTGAATACAAAAACCCAATTACTGTTTGACAAGGCTTACAAAAAGTAGAATTAACATTGTTTCTTTAAATTTATTTCTTACTTTGTTTCGAGACACCTTTGGATATGTTACTTCTTTTTAATTTAAAGAAAAAGAAGTTACTTATTTCAAGATAACTCTTTATCTTATTGTCAAAATAAGTAACTTAAATCTATTTTAAACTTACAAGTGAGGTTTTTGAGCTTAGCCAAACATGATCGTTGTTGCCTCTATTAGAGCTTCTTAATGATTTCTTCATTTGCACGTTTGTAGTAAGTCATCCTTTGGATGGAAGCAATGGCATCTTCATAATTTTTATTCAGAAGCGCATCTTCAAAGGAGTTACACCAATATTGCATTTTTCCCTGTATCTGCAAACAGGGGAGAGGGAGAGAGATGTTACATTTAAATATGGTACAAGTGTAAAGTACAACTACTATACACACAATAGATTTCCAAACCCATTCTTAGCTCATTTAATCGTAAAATACGGAGACAAATTTTAATAAATATCAAAGACTCAAGATGTTGCCCCAGCATATTATCTTCATCATATTTCTAACATGAGCCATTGGAAGGAATATGCAGGCTTCGCTATAAAGGAAAAAAGAAAAACATAAAAAGAAAGAAAAGGAATTCCTCAAATGCATCTAGTTTTGGATACCATACTCGTACCTGAGCTTTGATCTGATTTAATGCTTGGGTGCCTTCTGCTTCTTCAACAGCTTCCCTCAGCTCCATGATCTGCATTCAAATCCACTCATTACTAACGCAGGGCATTTTCTTGAAATAGTCACTCTGTAATAAATTATGAATTTGTGAGTCTTAAACTACTTGATCTAAAAGCTTAATTTATTATGCCAAATACATATTATTTAAATCTTATCTTCAACATACCCCCTCACTTGCAGGCAGTATTCACTTTTTTCCATGAAAGCCTAAAATGTATACAATTTCATTAAATGGGTGGTGGGACTTTTGCGTGCTCTGATACCATGTTAAATCACTTGATTTAAAATCATATAGTATAATGCTTTTGATTATGTTTTGAAGTTAGTATATAGTAAAAACATAACTCTAAACAGCCTTGCAATCTTTACCTATCTTATCCTCCTCCTTTATCTTGTCATTTCCCTTCCCAAGCCTTCTTTCTCCATCCCCAAAAAGTTTAGCTATGAACTTTTTTCAAAATATCTATCACAGCACAGAAGCTGGAAAATCATCCTCCTTTTTACCAACATCCTTTCCAAGCCTTCTCTCTCCCCATCCCCAAGAAGTCTCACTAAGAACTTTTCAGATTTTCTATCACAGTGCAGAAGATGGGAAAATAAAAAAACAAATAAATAAAGCCTTTTATTAAATGTAGAGAAGGTTACAAAAGGTCAACACCTAGATTTATTTTTATTCCTGCTAAATGCTACAAGTGAGAATAATGAAAAAAGAATCTACTTGCATTTAAATGAATCCTCTGAGCACCTAGTTAATGAGGACCAGACAGCATTTTCTTATGATCCTGAAGCAGACCAACATGGAGAGATGTACACTTCATAATGCACCCAATTGTTAAACTAAATTGATCGACAATAAAAAAAAAATAAGAAAGGAAAGAAAAATCTGAACATATATCCTTTTAGGTATAAAAATTACCTCAGCAAGCAATTCCGGGTCCGTAATCCTTTCTTCTTCATCCACAACCACATTTTCTAACTTTAACTGTACAGAAAAGGTAAACAAGTTAAGAAGAATAGAAAAAGGGAAATGCAATGTTCAACACAATGCTACACATAAGCCAACGGGAGAGTCTGACAATCAAAACATAAAGTGATAGACCAAGCTATGACAGTTAATGGAGGCAGTTTGGCAAGTTTTATTATCCATCATGATAGGGCCAAACTCATTCATAATAATTAGTAAAAACGAACATCCACATACCAAAACAAGGATACTGAACCACTGCACTTAAATGTATTTTTTTCACATTTCCACCAAGGCACCAAATTTCTTTCAGAATATTCATCATATCTTCAATTAAGATACATCAATTGCCCCCACGTGATGAGCTCGGTTGGACTGTTGGGTATGTATAAATGACAAAGAAAAATGAAAACGTGAAAGATCAAAATTTGTTCAACACGAACAAGATTTCTTTTCCTGTTTGATAACTCAAGGGCAAACATAAACTCAAAACGGCCAACTACTAGACATTCGCAATATCCTAACTTCTAAATGGCAAAAGTACTTGTGTGGTCAAATAAGCACTCAACAAATGTAAGCCAGCAATTTCATCATCACATGAAAAAATATCAGCTATACAAAACGGAATATAAACTTACAATATAGATTGCTCTGGACAATGGGTCTGTGAGTGTACGATATGCATCAATCACCCGAGCAGATTGTTCAGCTGCATACTCTCTTTCTCTCTGTTCCAAAAAGAAATAAAAAAAAAAAAAAAGAATATATTTTTAATGCAGCCCAAAATTTCATTATAAAGGAAAATTAAACGATGCAGTTCTCAATACCAACCTGGGATTTAGAATGAACTAGATCAGGATGCAGCTTCTTTTGCCAGTCTTTGTACTTCCCCTCTAATCTATCCACTTCAATGTTGTATTTCCTTTCCCTGTGAAGGAAAAGCAAAGCTCGGGTAGTCATTCGTGAATCCGGTAAACTATAAGACACTTTGTTTCTCTGTAGCAAATCCTCTAGTGTTGTGCAGTTGAGGAGTTTTCAACAAAAAACAAAAATTCCTCGCAATTGCAAAGAAGTCCATGAATCCATTTTCCTCAATAGGATAATTACAATGAAACTATGTTTGGTAGCTAAACTAATAAATAGTGTTCAAAAATCACCGATAATCCACAGTAAATTTATAGGAAAACAGGTTAGAATTCAATACAAAGATTACTTTGCCATTAATTTTGCCCCCAACAAGACCGTGTATACGACGAACTTATGAAGATGCCCAAAAAAAACTTACACTCCAAGAATTTGAAAATAATCAATCGAGTGATCAACGGGTTGGACGCTGCGACAGGCTTGACATACCAGAAACGGCATCGTACTATTAGCAGTGGCATCGCAATTCCAGCACTGGAGTTTTTCAGCGGATTGCGACACCGAACAGAAACAGTTCTTCTTTTTCACACATAAATTAACATTTTCCTTATGAAACCTTGGGCCTCCGAAAAATATCCCTCCGTAAGTAGGAAAAAATTGGACTTCAATTTCGCGAACAAATGGAGAAGAAGAAGGAGAACACGAAGCAGAAATTTGTAATAGTGGATTCAATAACGGAGCATCTTTTGGAGAATGAATTTTCGCTAATATTCTTGTGCTTAATAGAATTGTTGAGAATGGTGTTGAAGCGTAGAGCTTCTTCTTCCACATTTTCAGGCACAGAAGAGGTTTTCGGAGATTCCCGAATTTATAGTCTGCGGTGGGAATGAGATGGTACAACTTTTAAACCGTAGCGTACAGGAAATCTTGGATTTCCCAAACTTTACATCACATTTCCATTTGACCATCAAACTTTCAATTGTTTCAAATCAGTCACCAAAATTTATACAATGTTTCCCATCTGTCCCTATATTCAATCGTCTTGTCAAACTAACCCCTTCACATTGCACCTAACGATGTTATCCTTCGTATTATGTTTCCCTTTTATCCTAAACTGAATTAACATTTTTCTACGTGCATGGCACCTAACAAGGTTATCTTTCCGTCATTGGTAAATCGCAAACAGATTGACTAAAAAATGATTTAACACATAAAAGTTTTGTAAAGGGACCGTGACAAACTCGAATGGGAGTCACATCTTTTAAAGAAAAACGAGAGATATTTCTACAATTTTATTTTTCTTACATTTGAACTGCAAAACGCATGTTTACATGGATAAGAAATAGTATAATTTAACTAGTATACAAGAAGTTGGATTTCAGTTCTGGAAGCCGAAAATGCATGTGTAAATCTAGAGGTCCTGCACCTTCAACAACGGAAGTTATTCAGCCCTCGACTTTCCAGGAATGAACGTCAAGCAGCAATACCTCGACTTCTTGTTCTTTGTTTTGAGGGTTCTCTTTTCAGCAATGTGATTGGTCTCTAAAACTGTGGCCTCGGTACTTTGATTCTTGTTGGAATATAAAGAAATGTTATTAGTCTCTAACATCGAATGATCTTCATCTGGTGAAGCTGGTGCTATCTTATTATGGCTAGTTTCCTTGGATCCTCGACACCTGAAATGGTAAAAAATTCAGATGATGGAAGCATTTTTAGATCTAAATCATCACAGGGCTTCTCACTCACAATAAAACAAGATATCTTTTCGTGTGCAGGAATTTAAGTCATAAGGTTAATCATATTCCTTCTAATGTGAATGTCAAGGGCATACAGGCCTTTTTGATCAAGATTTAGAGCTTGCATCTGCACCTTTATGCAGGTGTCTTGGGCTCGTATGCATGTGGTGTGCTTGTTCGTAAGTTTCTATGTAAAATAAAAAAGTGTTCGTGGTTACCTGCTTGGACTCAGTCTTGAGAAGACAATCAAGTGCAAGTTAGAACTCATGACATGGTTTAAAGTTGTAGTGTCCATATATGTTACTAAATTAGGATTTAGGTGATACATATTCCAGATAGAAACCCCGATCTGCTGAATATATATCTCCTTGAAGACCAAGTAGGATAATATGAGCAGCATAATACCGAATTTTCTTTCTCCAAATCAGGAAATTGGAAATAGGCAGCAGAAAAAAGTTGGTTCATCTTCTTTCTAATACGGACTGCTAATTCATTACCTATAATGACCAAGTTATGTAAGGACAATGATGTGTACACACTTGAAATTACTGGAAAATATTCAATCAGAAAAATACCTGGAACCATGACTGCCAGAACTGTTCCTGGGCTCATGCAAAGTCATCTCTGTCAATCTTTTATTTAACGATCCAGTGAGATTCCCGTCTTGTCTCCATAATTGATCAACTTCTGAAGGAACCGACTGTTTTGCACCATCAGTTTCTGTATTAATGAACTTTTCACTGCTGATGCCAGGCCGAGATCCTGTTTCAGGATTGGATCTATATTCCCGAAAAATAGAAATCACCTTTTCTAATGTTCCTAGAGCTTGTTCAACCTCAGGGCTAATAACAACTTTGTTTTTCTTGTCAACCAAAAATTTGGGTCTAATCTCATTTCTCAGGTGATTGTTCGATTTCTTGATATTCTCATCTAATGATTCAGTTTCTCCAATGTCTGTTCCCTCAATCTCCTCAATTTCACAAAGACCTTTTTTATCTCTGACCACTACATCCTCGGATTTTGGGTCAACAATAATGTCATTGCTATGAATATTTTCCCCCACATGAACATCTTCTCTTGCCTCTGTCTGTTCTTCAGACATAATGGAAGTCTCATTCTTTGGTTCTTGTTCAGGAGCCCTAATACATATATTCTCTGAATAAAGAGCCTCGCGAATGTTAGTGTAGAGTGGGTCTTTTAAAATCTCCCTAAAGTCTTTGTCACCTTTAGAAACTGAAGCAACTTCCTGTCATTTTAAATGGATAGAAAGACTGAGGGAGGGAGAGAACAAAAGGCTGCAAGAGTAAAATCAATTTCTTGCATTGGCCATTAGTACAGGAACATGTTTGGGAGAAGCTTAAAAGTAAGTAAAAGTTACTTTTGAGTAAAAAATAACTTATCAAAATATGCTTGAATAAATTACTTTTTCTTAATGAAATGTCAAGACTCAGACAGGTCTCCACCCCCTTTAACCCCAGGCAATTCAGAAAGGAGGTTCATGTAAAATTTGAAATATTGATGTCAACAGTGGTACATCCATACAATAACTAAATTAATCTTGCGAGTAGAACTGTCGTAAAATCAGAGTTAACCTTTTTATAGAGCTTGAAACCGCTACCTATGAGCTGCCTTGAGATAAAATTGATGAACGATGGAGGAATAAAGTCCAATTTGATATCCATGTTTGCAATTGTCCTGCAGAAATTTGGAAGTATGACAGGAGTTTGGGATAAAGAAAAGTCCAACAAATTGGACAGCAGAAATATCATGAAGCCTACAAGTAATTTTGCATTGTTTTTTAACGTGTCAGTGGCACAGAAAAAACATAAGCAAACATAAGGAGACGTTTTTTTGTCTCACAAGACAGTCTGGAACTCAGTTCATTTTTCCGGTCCCGAGTTTTGAGGATTTAATAATAGCCACCCACAAATATAATGGTAGTTTTCTAACAGATGCTATCTCAATGACAAAGTTAAGATTGCAAGCTTGTTAATTTCCTTCCCCTTATCACACACGTATAAAGGGGAAATTGCGTAATACCAGAATGTGACATGAAATTAATTGCATTTGGATTCAAATTTGTCAAAATTTTATTCACATTGGCACTATATCTAATGAAATCATATGCATAAAGTAATCAGAAAAAGAAATGAAGATCAAATACAACTTACCGGAAGTAGCTCCTTTCTTCAGTCACTTTTTGTATTGCAAAGCCTCCCACTACATCAATTCTCACTACATCCTGCACTTCAGGTATTCCGTCTCGGGTGAAACCATGTGTACTTATATGGATGGTCTCTGAATCGGAGATCTGAAAGCAAGTATATAAGGTTACTGTTCATTTCAAAGAGTCATGTGTGTCGGTTGAATGGGACAAAACTGTTATTTACCGAGTTAAGAAGCACAACAACTAGCCCGTCTTCAAAGTATTCAAATACAAAATAATGTGCTAAAACCTCTCTGCTTGACAATGGCCATGAAACTTTCATCCTTTCTTCCAAAGAATTTGATATACATCAGTATGTTAAAAGGTATAGTTTATGAAAACAACTCTGGAATAAGTTCAAGTATATTGACATACCTCACTAATGATATCTGTTCACCAGTTCTAAGTTTTTGTAAACACTGGGATGAGACAATTTTGAAAGTTGGAATTGCAGTTTGAGGCCACCTAGTAGAAAACGATAGTCGACAATAACATTAATCTATAGTCTTTATGTCCAAAATTTTAATGTGTCACGAACCACCATATGCCAAATCATCTGAGCACTTATTAACTTTCTATTGCATCAAGAAAGAAGAAGCTTGTAACCAGATTCTGCTTACCCAACTAAAATATTTATTCGGAGAGCTAATTCATATTAGAAAAGGCAGCATGCCAGCAACTTAGATACATATACTGTGCCCCCAAAGTTTAAGGATATACAGTTTAGTGCAACTCTCACCATTTCTTATAGAGACTCGACTCCCATGATATACACATACCTGCAATACATTATGAAATGTGATTTAAAAGATGTGCATAGAGATTTATAAACTTGTGCAGGTCTCAAGTGACTTTTCACTCAGCAGATGATACTGAAATTTTCAGAGCAGTGTAATTTAGCTTACAAACATCTAGCGGACCATCCACATAGCCTTCAACAAGTAGTGTATGAAAGGGAGTGCCTTGTGGCCCTTCTCGATACATAACCCGGAACTCTTCCGTGTCCTGTTTTATCTGCAAAATTAGAAGAATAAGCAATAAAGTCTTTACAGACTCCCAGTATGCAACCTTAAAAACAGAATAATGAACACATTTCTAGTTGAAAAGGAATCGTAGTATGTTCAACATTGGATGAGTGAAAATGCAATAAAAATTGAGCAATTTCACCAAGAAATTAAAAGATTGTGAAGCCGAAAAAGTTCTGTATCATGAAATTCTCAACATCCCAGATTTGAAAAGGGCAAGCCTCAAATGTTGATATTGTCATAAAAGCTCGCTGATAATGAAGCTACACCAATTTCCTCATGGAAATTGAATGAGGAAGACTATTAATGACAAACGACATACTTTCCAGCCACTTTCCAATTCCTCACTGGACTTTGACCTCTCAACGCTATCGACTGAAGCACTCCTCAGCATATCTAGAAAACTAGACACTTCTTTACTTCTTTTTTCCACTACATTGTTAAAATGTTCTGCAAATCACATGTGACAGAGTCTGTGATATCTTAAACATAACGTCTAGCCTAATTGAAGATGTTAGAACATTATAAGTCAATAATATCCAACCTCCAAGTTGCAAATCCACTGATGAACGTAATAATTGATCCTTCACTAAAGTCTTGAGTGTTTCTTCATTTGCCAAGTTCTGAGATGTCAGTGTCTTGTCCAGCTTACGTCTGTATTCTGATATATTACCTTTTGCCTCCATATTTGCATATCCAAGCAATAACGGAAGATTCCTCGCTTAAATCCTAATGAGGCAAAAATGAAAAAAATGCTTTCTTCATCATCCCAGACCAAAAAGTAATACATATATACTTTGTATGCAGATTGGAAGAAATGCAGAAATCCTCATTTTTTTCTATAAACAGAACTTAATTCAAGCACACATATGGAAAAACCCATAAAAAATAATACTTTTGTCGTCTTTTCCAAGCAACTCAATTATTAACTAATTCCAGTACAACATGGCCAAACCTGTCTTTTTTTTTTTTTTAACAACGATTGACCTTCAACTCTCATACAGAATATGAATATAGAATTACTTGAAATTATGACCTCACCTCCAAGTCAATAATCATCCCACTTAAAGCATTCAAATGATTATTTTTTTGCCTTTTTTATATATATTACAGCAGAAATTCGAACTCAATCAATAAACACGTGAAAGAAGCGACAGACACTGAGAATACATGAATATATCTCACAGTCAATATCAATTATTAATTAAGAAAACTTACTTGCGGACCCAGCTTGCGTTTTGGTTTTCTGAAATGAGAAAATTGGAATCTGATGCAGAAGAATTGCAGATCTCCAGTCTCCAGAAGATATTAGAACATGAGGAGACAAGATCAGCTGATGTGAGACCTCCTAGGCGGATTCTTAACATGGATTTTTTCTCGAATTTAACGATGCGGCCTTAACCATTTCAAAATAGAAAATTAGATAAGGGAAAAATGCATGGCTCATGCTTTTTCTTTTCCAAAATCACAAATCAGGTCACAAGTTTTAAATGTGCAAAAATCAGGTTTTTCAAAAATTAATTAATTATATTTTATAAATATATTAAATTAAATATTTCACAATTATTGTATTAAATTAAATATTTAATTGTAATATAATATAATTGACCCA
>CAIGRF010355189.1:0-33144 GCA_903798235.1 Fraxinus ornus | reverse complement strand
ACCAACACAACGCCACCATCTCAAACATCACAACCAACGTTATCACCACCACCACTACACCAATATCGGCGCCGCCGTCGCCGCCGCCTTCTCGCGCCCCCCACCCTTAACTCTAATCCACTACACCTACCACCAAAACAACAGGACCCCACCACCCCCACCACCCATCCAGAACCACCTCTTCGCCAAACACACAACCATCACACCACCCCAAAACAACATGACCTTACCACCTCCTCCCTGCGAAAACACACAAAACCACCGCACCACGCTAAAGCACACAGACTACCGGAACCGCATTCAAACCGAAAAAAAACCCTCCAGATCGGAACCACCGCACCCAACCCCCACCACCACATTAAAAATTGCCACACACCTCGAACATACCACAAACCTCCACCACCGCACACCACCACCACCTGCGCCCGTCGAGTGGCCCACTCTTACCACCTCAGCAATCGCAGCCGCAGCTGCATTCACACCAATTTCAGCCTCCTCCGCCGGATTTTCATCAACACCACCCCTCTGCTCAGCCACTTGTCATGTCGACGACGGCGACAGGAAGAAGAGAGAGAGAGAGAGAGCAGGAGAGGTGAGAGATGGGAGGCGAGAGATGAGAGGTGATTTTTGATTTTTAGGGTTTGTGGAATTATAATTTAGATAACAATTAATTAATATTTAATATTTAAAATGAACTACTTGATTTTTGTATAGACCTTATTTGGTATTGATTAAAATTGTGGAATTATAATTTAGATAACAATTAATTAATATTTAATATTTAAAATGAAATACTTGATTTTTGTATAGACCTTATTTGGTATTGATTAAAATCCAATTAAAATTGAAAATATGGCCGTTATTGGGTCCCATTCGTCTAATAAAAGTCAACAATAACGGCTAATTTTTCAATTTTAATCCGATTTTAATCTCTACCGAACACACCCATAAATAAACTTCAAGCCCCGGTTTGGTATACATTAAAATTTTCATTTTCATTCTTCTACTCATTTTCAACCACATATTTTTCAATAAAATAATATTTTTTATCACATCAACAAATTTTCCTTCTTTTTTAACCACACATTCTCCATCAATCTACTATTCCAGAATACATTCTTCCAAAATAATGTGGCTCAAAAACACTCCAAATCTGATTTTTGAATTGAAAAATTTAAAATCAGGACTGTGTAATTTCCTCTCTTGGAATTATCTCGATGCTCAGCTCTTATAAGACTTTCACCAATCCATCTGCAAATCCCAGATAGGCCAAGGCCCATGATGGGCTATACTAGGCGTCTCTTCAAATGGACCAACCAAATATTTTATTTTGGGTCACTACAAGAATGTTTTCAAGCCCATTACCACGGACAGGCCCAAGGGATCCACCTGTAAACCCATTTCACAGTTCCTCCCGAACCCTCCGACGCGCCGGCGAGGCGCCGGCGGCTCACTTGCCTTTTACTTCTGGTATCCCCTGGCTTTTATCATACGCACATGCAATACACTGTACACGAAAGCAGTATTCTTTGTTTACGTTATCGGTTTCATGTGTTTTCAGCTTTATCGGTTTCATGTGGTTTCAGCTTATATGCACTGATTTTAGGCATTATACACATTTAAAAAGCTTAACATTTATTCAGTAAAGGAAATGGATGAAATTACGGTGTTCACTATAAGTAATTCTTTCCTGGTTGTGGAAGGCGACTCGGCGAGTCTGCATTAGCTTCTCGTGCATGCCATATATTCGATGAAAGGCCTATTTACATTTTTGTTTAAGAAGTATTGTATTCAAAGATTTAAAATTGTATTATTGCTTACTAAGTATTAGAAATATCATACAACTTGGCAACAAAAATGAAGAGAATGGAAGGTACATAAGGAGACCATAAAATCGATAAAATTGTCAAATTCAAATTAAAGGATAAATGCAAAGGTGTTTATTTGTTATTTGATAGTTTTTTTTAATCTATTTTTGGATAAACACTAGCTACAATAATAATGGAGAGTTGTTGAATTTATGTTATTAAAGATAAGAATAAATGTGTATTAGGTGCTCACGACATATGATCATCAATCAATAATATTATAATCAAGTCTCTTATCATTTCTAAACTTCTTTACATATTTTCTACTTGGTATCAGAGCCATTGTGAGCACTTGACACCACAAGTCTTCTCTTCCACTATCACTTTGCTATCCGTAAATGTTGACAACTTCTTTACACTTATCTCTCATTAATTCTCGTCCATCAAATACATCCCGCCAAATCCAAATAAAATAGAAATAGAAAATTTTATACCAAAATTGACAAATGAGTTCAAGAATAGGTTGATCATTTCACCAATAAAGACCTTGTCCTCACCAAATACATCACATCAAATTCAAATAATACAAAAACAAAAAGGAAATTCACACCAAAATTAACAAATGAACTCATTGCCCGGTAAAAGTCCGATCCTCTCATTCATGGTTAGATCATCACAATAGTTTGAAGAAACCCTCGGACTTGTTATAGGCTTAGACACAACCCATGAAGTATGGAAAACACTTGAAATACTTATATACACGTGACAGATCTTCGCAAGAATGAAGATAAAAATCATTGCTCAATTTTTCGAACCAAACTATGCCTTCAGCCCAGCACAATTTGCGTGAGAATATTAGAAATGTCACACAACTTGGCAAGATAAATGATGAGAATCAAAGGTGTGATAAGGAAACCAGAAAATCTTAAAGTGATAAAATTGTCAAATTCAAATTATAGGATAAATGCAAAGCTATTCATTTGTTATTTGATAGTTTTTATATGTTTTTGGATAAACACTAGCTACAATAATAATGAAGAGTTGTTAAACTTATTTTATTATAAATAGAAACAAATGTGCGCTAGATGCTCATGGCCTATGATCATTAATCAATAATATTATAATTAAGTCTTTTATTTATTTCTAAACTTCTTTTCATATTTCTTCTCTAAAAATGTATAAATATGAGAGTTTTATCAACTAAGAGTATTAATGTAATCTCATCTACTCCTATTGGCACTTGCAGAGAAAGATTAATTGAAATGGGAATTCCAAAATATATAAAGGAACACAAGGATACTTTAATAAAATTGTATAAAGTTTCTGCTTCATACAACTTAGAGTGAATGAAAAAAAATTTCATTTACAACTTGATTTCATATATTTCAAGCAAACAAAAATAGTTTATTTGCATTTATTTATTTATTTTCCTTATTTATGATTTTTCAGTTATTAACATCATGTGTAGTTTGTCATGCTACAACACAAGCAAAGGAGAATTCAGTGGTTGAAAAAATAATTTGCTGGTTTTTTTTTCATTTGTTAACTTTATATTTTGGCATTTCATTCTTCTGTGTAGAATGATATGTGAAGATGGTTTCTGCATTAGTTGATGATGATGGAAAGAATTTGTTTAAAATTGATGTGGTTAAATGTTAATGCTGGGAATTTATTTTTTACCTGCATATTTAATGCATGTTGAATACCTGGCTCTGCACTCTGGTGAATTAGTGATAATAGAGTGTGCAATTGGTTAATCCTTGTTAAGTACCAACATGGTGAAAAACTGAAGTGAGGCTGCAGGTGTTTACTACTTGGAAATTGAAATTTGTTCATTTTTAAATTTGGTTTGCATCTATAAATTTGTTTTTGCTTATATGCGTGCCTTGTTTTACTGTGAAGTGGCTGTAAATTTGGTACTTTGCTTATTAAATGTGCGAGACTAGTTGGTTAAGACATGGAATTGGTTAACATGTTATGTCCAATCTGCAGTTTAATTAATGACAAAAACTTGTTAATTTGAAATAATGATAATTAATTCAGAACTGGATAAGAGAATATTGGGAGTGGAAGAAAACAATGCCCTCATGGCGCTGCATAGTGCTGACTAATTAAACGAACTGGATCACAAAATTGATACCGAAACTCCGAAAGTGGAGGCAAAGAGAAAATTTGGAGAAAATTTGTTAAAGCCTCAAGTTATAGTGGGTTGGCAGCGACACTATCAGTTATTAGTGTTTCATGTTGGATAAATTATTATTCTTTACCGTCATAAGAATCGTTCATGTTGGATCATCAAGAATATGTAAATCGAAAACGAAAGCGTACCTGAATCACACATGATTATCACAATGAACAAGTCCTGCAGTTTATTGGTCTTCTAGATCAACAGGTTGTTCCTTAGTTTCTCTATGAAGATGGGAGTCAGAATAGAATGAACATAACCTGTAATCCGGGGACCATAACCTTATATATACACTAGTGGCCCATTGACCTAATTCGGCCCATCATGGAATTAGGAACAGACTTGGTCTCTACACATAAAGGCTCACACTTTAATTGGATGCTTTAAAGCCCAAAATACCGAAACCTTTTTAGATCACTTTAAACGGGCTTAACCAAAATTGATAGCCTTTAATTTAAGGAAAATTATAAAAAATTAGGGGTTTGAAGTTTAGAATTCAAAAATCAGGGACCAAACTTTATTTTTCAAAATTCAGGTAATATATAAAAATCATAACCCTAATTTTCACTCACTTCCCCTCTCCCTCTCTCTCTCTCTCCCCCATCCCCTCNCCCTTCGGCAGCGGCTTGCTGCTGCTCGCAGTAGCAAGCCGCTGCGGGAAGCGGCTGTTGCTACTGCTGCTGCACCCCCTTCCAGCAGCGTCTTGCAGCTGCTGCGAGCAGCTCGCAACGGCAAGCTGCTGCCGGCAGCTGCTTGCTGCTCGCGGCAGCAGTTCTCTGCCTCTAATATTTTTTTTTCCTCGAGTGGTGCGGTGGTGGTGCTATGGGTTATGTTGTGGAGGTGGCAGCGGCGGATCTGCTGGTGATTTCTTCGCTGTCTTTTTTTTTGTTATTGAGTGATGTGTTGGTGGTTATTGTTGGTGGTGTGTGACCAAGTATTTGGTTATCTGTGATCAAATATTTAATCTGTGACCTAAAATGTTTGACAATGTGACTGAAAAATAATCTGTGACCAACTAATTTAAAAATCTGTGACCTCAAAATAATATGTGACGTACAATTTTTTTGATCTGTGATCTCGAAATAATCTGTAACCATAAAATTTGACGATATGTGACCAGTAAATAAATTCGTGACTTATAATTATGAATATGCGACCATTAATCACAAAAATGTGACTTTATTAACTTTATTTAATAAAAATAAAAAACCTGATTTTTGAATTTTTAAACTATAAACTTGATTTTTGAATTTAGAAACTTAACCACCTTATTTTTTATTTTTTCCCTTAATTTAATACACAATATTACACATATATGCCCACATGTTCGATTAAAAATCCTTACATTTCAGGCTGCCAAGAGATTGGAATACAGTCGAAATGCTCCATTTGCTGCTTTTTATCACTCAAAGACTTCTCTAAGGCCTGGTAATTCCATTCAATTGTATGTGGAATATTTTAGGCATTTATATGCTTGCTGTTTGAGTTGAACTGATGACTTATAGGTTATGAGCAGAACTAGTTAAATTATTTGCTTTATTTAAAAATCAGTTAGTGCGTTTTTAATGTTTCTTCCCCTTTTACACCGTTATATTGCATCTTTAGGCTTTGGAATCTTTTAGATTTTTTCTGCTTTATATCGAGTCTATAAGTGTTTTCAAATTTCTCAAAGTTTACATGCTTATCTCTCTCTTTTTTTTCTTTTCTTTTTTTTGAACATCTATGAGTCACTTATATGCATTTGCATAGTGATCACTACTATGTCTATTTGGTCTTCATTGTTAAATCTGAATTAGAAAATGTAAGGAAAGCATCTTACATGAACAATGACATTCGGTTATTTTACATTTTTGTTTATGACATCAATTCAAACCAGCTCTGAACATTGACCTGCAATGGTTAAGCGATGATAAATTAAATGGAAGTGCCAAAAGTGCTTAGAGCTTGTACTTGAAAGTTGAAATGTGTTAATGTAATTTACTCGAAAATCTTATTAATCTAGTTGATTGGCTGAGTCACGTACGTTTTCTGTTAGAATTTGGGTGTGACCCGAATTTTTTTGTTGATGTGTTTGAAGTAATTAAATTCTAATTGAAGTGTACGTCATGAAGAATTCAAGTTTGGAATATTATTGGAGTCTTATGTTAAGTTATAAAGATCAAATTTCAATGATAATTAGGAGTTTGACTTGAATGAGGACTTTTGCATGATAAAAAGTAAGTTTTTGAATATTAACCCGAAACTTAGCGCTTGAGCGCTGCTACAGTAACATGTTCGCGTCTTTCTCTCCTATTTCGTTTTGGACTCAGTTTTTGGCATCCTACTTCATCAACAACTCTACCAAGAGGTCTTGGACGTCCCATACATGTTTTCTATAAATACTAGGCTCTTCTATATAATTTTATAGTGTGAGATTTATGATTACTAGTTTATAAGATCATTGTAATATTTCTCTCTCTTCTCCATTATTTTTTGTGGTGCAATAAAATCTCCTAATTTCTCTGTCATATTCTTGTCTTCTTTTTATTTTTTTGTTCTTGATCACATACTTTATTATTTTGCCATATAACTTCAACATCTCAATCCATTGATTGGTGTCACAATAAGTGGTATCAATCCTAACAAATGGTATCAGAGCAATTCTGGTATGGCTTGTTTTTGTAACAAGTGGTATCAGAGCCAATGTTCGTTTCCGCAGAGCGCAAAGTTTGATTTGTTCGAAAAAAAATTTGTTCGTGATGGCTTTCATGAAGTATGGCATTCCGCTTTTGAATCGGAAAACTAGATTTTCGATATGGCAGGTTAAGATGTGTGCAGTACTTGGACAACTGGATTTGGATGATGTGTTATTGGGAATTGACAAGATATCCACAATTTTGACCGCGGAGGTGAAATTACGGAAGGATAAAAAGACAATTTCTCACATTCATCTTCATCTATCAAATACTATTCTTCAAGACGTTTTGAAAGAGAATTCAGCAGCTGCTTTATGGTTGAGGTTAGAACAACTATGGATGACTAAAAGTCTGACAAATAAGTTGAACCTCAAGCAGCGTTTATACTCTCATCGCATGACAGAAAGAGGATGATTGGAAGATCACCGGCTGTATTTAAAGAGATCGTTGCTGATTTGGAAACTTTGGAAGTAAAGTATGATGAAGAAGATTTGGCCTTGATCCTATTGTGTTCGTTTCCCACTTCATTTTCTTCTTTTAGAGACACGTTATTGTATAGTCGTGATACTCTCACCATAGAGGAGGTGTATGATGCTTTGTATTCAAAAGAGAAGATGAAGCATTTGGTTTCTGAGGCCAGAGATGGAGAAGGCCTGATTGCTCATGGTGGTTCTGGAAGGGGTAGATCGAAGACTAATTTTAGTAATCAAATTTGTAACTACTGCAAGAAGAAGGGGCACTTGAAAAAGGATTGCTACAAATTGCAGAATAAAGAAAGATGGCTGCAAGTAGACATTCAGACACTTCATGCGAAGCAGACATCGCAGAGAACGTTGTAAGTAATGGAGAACTCTTAGCTAATTCTGACATTGAGTCTAAATCGGAAGATGATTGAATTCTTGATTCAGCATGTGTATTTCATATGTGTCCTAATAAGGACTTGATTGATACATATGAAGCTGTTACCAAAGGTGTTGTGGTTATGGGAAACAACGCATCCTGTCAGGTTACTGGAATTGGTACGGTCGATTGAAACTTTTGGATGGAACAATTAGAATACTTGGCCATGTTCGACATGTTCCAGATTTGAAGAAGAATCTCATCTCATTATCTACCCTTGATTCAAAAGGTTATGAGTTATTTGGTGGAGGTGGAGCTTTGAAGGTTTGTAAGGGTGCCCAAATTATATTGGAAAGACATAAAAGGTCTCAGTTATATATCTTGCAGGGTCGTGCAGAATCTAGAAAAGTCAATCAACACAGGTTCAGTACCGTGATGGACATTCAATTTGGTACAATACCATTAGAAGCTCATAAATGNCAATTTCTCACATTCATCTTCATCTATCAAATACTATTCTTCAAGACGTTTTGAAAGAGAATTCAGCAGCTGCTTTATGGTTGAGGTTAGAACAACTATGGATGACTAAAAGTCTGACAAATAAGTTGAACCTCAAGCAGCGTTTATACTCTCATCGCATGACAGAAAGAGGATGATTGGAAGATCACCGGCTGTATTTAAAGAGATCGTTGCTGATTTGGAAACTTTGGAAGTAAAGTATGATGAAGAAGATTTGGCCTTGATCCTATTGTGTTCGTTTCCCACTTCATTTTCTTCTTTTAGAGACACGATCTTGTATAGTCGTGATACTCTCACCATAGAGGAGGTGTATGATGCTTTGTATTCAAAAGAGAAGATGAAGCATTTGGTTTCTGAGGCCAGAGATGGAGAAGGCCTGATTGCTCATGGTGGTTCTGGAAGGGGTAGATCGAAGACTAATTTTAGTAATCAAATTTGTAACTACTGCAAGAAGAAGGGGCACTTGAAAAAGGATTGCTACAAATTGCAGAATAAAGAAAGATGGCTGCAAGTAGACATTCAGACACTTCATGCGAAGCAGACATCGCAGAGAACGTTGTAAGTAATGGAGAACTCTTAGCTAATTCTGACATTGAGTCTAAATCGGAAGATGATTGAATTCTTGATTCAGCATGTGTATTTCATATGTGTCCTAATAAGGACTTGATTGATACATATGAAGCTGTTACCAAAGGTGTTGTGGTTATGGGAAACAACGCATCCTGTCAGGTTACTGGAATTGGTACGGTCGATTGAAACTTTTGGATGGAACAATTAGAATACTTGGCCATGTTCGACATGTTCCAGATTTGAAGAAGAATCTCATCTCATTATCTACCCTTGATTCAAAAGGTTATGAGTTATTTGGTGGAGGTGGAGCTTTGAAGGTTTGTAAGGGTGCCCAAATTATATTGGAAAGACATAAAAGGTCTCAGTTATATATCTTGCAGGGTCGTGCAGAATCTAGAAAAGTCAATCAACACAGGTTCAGTACCGTGATGGACATTCAATTTGGTACAATACCATTAGAAGCTCATAAATGGTCAGATTCAAAGAATACAATTAAGTAGAATTTCGAAGATATGGATAATGCCGCTTTGCCATCATCACCTACGGTGCCATTGTATTCAATTGCTAGGGACAGACCAAGTGGAACAAGGTATGTGGATGTTGATTTTGTTGAGCATACTTTAAATGGAGTAGAAGGTGTACAATTTAGCAAGGGGCCTTCTGTAAAAGCATTCAGTAAGATTCTACTTTGGGGTGTGTTACAACCCATTTTGGTTAACTCAAAATATTTATGATTTTTTGGAATCTAATGTAATTCTGCAGAGTAGTGCTTGGATTCATTGGAAGATGTGGAGTATTTTGTATTTTGTGTTTTGTTGGAAAAATTAGAATTTTTTGTTATTGTTGAAGAAGTTAGTTCATTCCTTGGTAAAATTCGTGTCAAGGTGGAGATTCTTAGAATTTGGGTGTGACCCGAATTCTTTTGTTGATGTGTTTGAAGTAATTGAATTCTAATTGAAGTGCACGTCATGAAGAATTCAAGTTTGGAATGCTATTGGAGTCCTATGTTAAGTTGTAAAGATCAAATTTCAATGATAATTAGGAGTTTGACTTGAAGGAGAACTTCTGGATGACAAAAAGCAAGTTTTGGAATATTAACCTGAAACCTAGCGCTTGAGCACTGCTACAGTAACATGTTCGCATTTTTCTCTTCTACTTCGTTTTGGACTCAGTTTTTGACATCTTACTTCATCAACAACTCTACCAAGAGGTCTTGGACGTCTCCTACATGTTTTCTATAATTACTAGGCTCTTCTATACAATTTTATAGTGTAAGATTTATAATTATTAGTTTATAGGATCATTGTAATATTTCTCTCTCTTCTCCATTATTCTTTGTGGTGCAATAAAATCTCCTAATTCATGTGTCATATTCTGTCTTCTTTTTATTTTTTTATTTTTGATCACATACTTTATTATTTTGCCATATAACTTCAACATCTCAATCCATTGATTGATGTCATAATAAGTGGTATCAATCTTAACAAGTGGTATCAGAGCAATTCTGATATTGGCTTGTTTTTGTAACATTTTCATCTGTGTTGTTTTCGAAACATTTGAGTTTCAAAGTAGTTAATGGTTCATGATCACCTTGAATTTAGTGTATGAAAATACGTGCAATTAAAGCAGTGTTATCACACCACATTTTGACTGCCAAAGGTCGTGGCTTTTTTAAGACATAAAAGACCCTAACACATGTTGTTAACTGGATAGTTTGAATTCAAATGAATATAAGCGATTTTTCTTTCATTGTTATAGGATTTAGGTTCCGCAGCATTTCTAAACATAGCACTATCCAGAATGTTTAAAAATTGGTCCTTACTAGTTTTTCTTTTCTCATCTTGACAGATCTCTCACTCTCATCCTCTACACTTGCCATAGGTTTAAACGGCTAATAAATCAAATAAATTACGACGTTGCGTGTACAAGGAATGTTTACTTTATACACCATTTGCTTTACCATTTTTGACAGTTTTTTTTTTTTTTTAGAGTCCTAGAAGCTGAACTTGGTCCGTGGAATGCGCGTTGAAGATGCACTATTGCAGTTGCAAGTGACAGTAAAGCGAGCTGCTAAAACTGTCCATCAGGTGATATTTCTATTTGGCTGCTTAAAGTGGGACAATATGTTTGGGTTCTAAATTAACCGACTAATTCTTGATCTGTAGTTTTATGCTTCTTTCTTTAGTTACTGTTCCTCCCTGATTCATCGGTCACCCATTTTCACTCACTAGGGGTTTTCGCCTCTTAAAGATTTCAAAAATCAATTAATCCCGTGGTCGTCGTATGAACCATGAATCTTGCATGCTATGTTGCTCCAACTCAGTAATTTGCACTGGACTCTTGCATGGATCCAAGTCCCAGGCTTGCGATTTATAAAATTTTAAGACATGGGGATTTTAATAAAAAGTCAAAAAGTTTAGACACGGTAACAGTGCTACATCTAATATTTGGATTCTTCAAGATATTCTACATAAATTTGACATGATAAAGTATTCGAAAGTAATGCATTTTCAAGAAATAATGTTAATTATAAATTAAAAGGGACACCCAGAAGTAATATCTGGTTTCTTTGTTAGTAAGCCATAGTTTTGGATTATTGTTTGTGCCTTGTATAAGGTTCAGAGATTCTTGTCGATTCCTGAAGGTCCAACACGTTTGTCTTGAGGACACATAAGCACACCATAGTAACAGAAATGCTTGGGGAAACCAGAGGGGTTAGCAATCTTTCTACACCATCATAATGCTGTTTATCTAGCAAATATTAAGCCATTGTTTGAGCCCCATTATTTAGCAAAGAAAGCATATTAAATAGAAGATTGATGGAGAATGTGAGGTTAAAAAAAAGGAAAAATTTTGGGTTTGTGAGTAATATTGTTTTATTGAAAAATGCTTGGTTGAAAAGAAAAAGAGAGAAATTTATTTTGAAAATATTGGGAATCAAACAAGGGCTAAATAAGTAATAAATCGTACTGTGTCCTTGGACTCGTAATTGTAGTCGTGTGAAAGGAAGAGCACTTTACTAATTAGATGCAATGTGACAAACCTGTATTGCAACCCACAATCGTCTTCTTGTTGGTGAATATGGATAGTGTAATTTCCTTTGTTGCTTTTTTAATTTCAGTAGCTGTTGATTTGTTTTCTCCAATTTCTTGTAGCTGAGGCATTTGTTGGAAAGGGATTCTTCAAGAAAAGGATTTCATACCATTCTAAAGGTAGATTTGGAATAAAAATGAGACCAGAGTGTAGACTGACAGTGGTAGTGAGGGAGATAAACCCCGAGGAGGAGGCTGAGATAGCTAGATTGAGGATCAACAACTCCTGCAAGCTTACTAAACGAGAAAAGCGATTGGTGCCTCATAAACTTATGGAGAACACCCCAATCTGGGCTCGCAAAAGCAAAACGAGTAGTCAGGAGTTGGGTGCTATGGGTGCATGAACAAGGGTCCTTCATGACACATTGTGGGAGAGCGCTGCCAAGAGAATAATATCGTTTTTGTTTCTTGCTTTCTTTTAGCATTTGGAATGTAATCGATTATTTTGGTTCAATGAAATAGGTTTTGTTTGTCCTAAGCTGTTTTGAGTTACCCAAGACTAATGATTGAAATTTGAACATTCTCATGTGTTTATGCATGGCATATTTGTAATTTCCTTTGTTGCTTTTTTAATTTCAGTAGCTGTTGATTTGTTTTCTCCAATTTCTTGTAGCTGAGGCATTTGTTGGAAAGGGATTCTTCAAGAAAAGGATTTCATACCATTCTAAAGGTAGATTTGGAATAAAAATGAGACCAGAGTGTAGACTGACAGTGGTAGTGAGGGAGATAAACCCCGAGGAGGAGGCTGAGATAGCTAGATTGAGGATCAACAACTCCTGCAAGCTTACTAAACGAGAAAAGCGATTGGTGCCTCATAAACTTATGGAGAACACCCCAATCTGGGCTCGCAAAAGCAAAACGAGTAGTCAGGAGTTGGGTGCTATGGGTGCATGAACAAGGGTCCTTCATGACACATTGTGGGAGAGCGCTGCCAAGAGAATAATATCGTTTTTGTTTCTTGCTTTCTTTTAGCATTTGGAATGTAATCGATTATTTTGGTTCAATGAAATAGGTTTTGTTTGTCCTAAGCTGTTTTGAGTTACCCAAGACTAATGATTGAAATTTGAACATTCTCATGTGTTTATGCATGGCATATTTGTAATTTCCTTTGTTGCTTTTTTAATTTCAGTAGCTGTTGATTTGTTTTCTCCAATTTCTTGTAGCTGAGGCATTTGTTGGAAAGGGATTCTTCAAGAAAAGGATTTCATACCATTCTAAAGGTAGATTTGGAATAAAAATGAGACCAGAGTGTAGACTGACAGTGGTAGTGAGGGAGATAAACCCCGAGGAGGAGGCTGAGATAGCTAGATTGAGGATCAACAACTCCTGCAAGCTTACTAAACGAGAAAAGCGATTGGTGCCTCATAAACTTATGGAGAACACCCCAATCTGGGCTCGCAAAAGCAAAACGAGTAGTCAGGAGTTGGGTGCTATGGGTGCATGAACAAGGGTCCTTCATGACACATTGTGGGAGAGCGCTGCCAAGAGAATAATATCGTTTTTGTTTCTTGCTTTCTTTTAGCATTTGGAATGTAATCGATTATTTTGGTTCAATGAAATAGGTTTTGTTTGTCCTAAGCTGTTTTGAGTTACCCAAGACTAATGATTGAAATTTGAACATTCTCATGTGTTTATGCATGGCATATTTGTAATTTCCTTTGTTGCTTTTTTAATTTCAGTAGCTGTTGATTTGTTTTCTCCAATTTCTTGTAGCTGAGGCATTTGTTGGAAAGGGATTCTTCAAGAAAAGGATTTCATACCATTCTAAAGGTAGATTTGGAATAAAAATGAGACCAGAGTGTAGACTGACAGTGGTAGTGAGGGAGATAAACCCCGAGGAGGAGGCTGAGATAGCTAGATTGAGGATCAACAACTCCTGCAAGCTTACTAAACGAGAAAAGCGATTGGTGCCTCATAAACTTATGGAGAACACCCCAATCTGGGCTCGCAAAAGCAAAACGAGTAGTCAGGAGTTGGGTGCTATGGGTGCATGAACAAGGGTCCTTCATGACACATTGTGGGAGAGCGCTGCCAAGAGAATAATATCGTTTTTGTTTCTTGCTTTCTTTTAGCATTTGGAATGTAATCGATTATTTTGGTTCAATGAAATAGGTTTTGTTTGTCCTAAGCTGTTTTGAGTTACCCAAGACTAATGATTGAAATTTGAACATTCTCATGTGTTTATGCATGGCATATTTGTAATTTCCTTTGTTGCTTTTTTAATTTCAGTAGCTGTTGATTTGTTTTCTCCAATTTCTTGTAGCTGAGGCATTTGTTGGAAAGGGATTCTTCAAGAAAAGGATTTCATACCATTCTAAAGGTAGATTTGGAATAAAAATGAGACCAGAGTGTAGACTGACAGTGGTAGTGAGGGAGATAAACCCCGAGGAGGAGGCTGAGATAGCTAGATTGAGGATCAACAACTCCTGCAAGCTTACTAAACGAGAAAAGCGATTGGTGCCTCATAAACTTATGGAGAACACCCCAATCTGGGCTCGCAAAAGCAAAACGAGTAGTCAGGAGTTGGGTGCTATGGGTGCATGAACAAGGGTCCTTCATGACACATTGTGGGAGAGCGCTGCCAAGAGAATAATATCGTTTTTGTTTCTTGCTTTCTTTTAGCATTTGGAATGTAATCGATTATTTTGGTTCAATGAAATAGGTTTTGTTTGTCCTAAGCTGTTTTGAGTTACCCAAGACTAATGATTGAAATTTGAACATTCTCATGTGTTTATGCATGGCATATTTGTAATTTCCTTTGTTGCTTTTTTAATTTCAGTAGCTGTTGATTTGTTTTCTCCAATTTCTTGTAGCTGAGGCATTTGTTGGAAAGGGATTCTTCAAGAAAAGGATTTCATACCATTCTAAAGGTAGATTTGGAATAAAAATGAGACCAGAGTGTAGACTGACAGTGGTAGTGAGGGAGATAAACCCCGAGGAGGAGGCTGAGATAGCTAGATTGAGGATCAA
The DNA here is from genome assembly GCA_903798235.1 of Fraxinus ornus. Classification (NCBI taxonomy): domain Eukaryota; kingdom Viridiplantae; phylum Streptophyta; class Magnoliopsida; order Lamiales; family Oleaceae; genus Fraxinus; species Fraxinus ornus. Next base: position 18,485 of record CAIGRF010355189.1, on the reverse strand, counting down.
CAACTCCTGCAAGCTTACTAAACGAGAAAAGCGATTGGTGCCTCATAAACTTATGGAGAACACCCCAATCTGGGCTCGCAAAAGCAAAACGAGTAGTCAGGAGTTGGGTGCTATGGGTGCATGAACAAGGGTCCTTCATGACACATTGTGGGAGAGCGCTGCCAAGAGAATAATATCGTTTTTGTTTCTTGCTTTCTTTTAGCATTTGGAATGTAATCGATTATTTTGGTTCAATGAAATAGGTTTTGTTTGTCCTAAGCTGTTTTGAGTTACCCAAGACTAATGATTGAAATTTGAACNAGAGAGAGAGAGAGAGAGAGAGAGAGAGAGAGAGAGAGATGGAGCAGAATGGGATGAATTACAAGACCGAGGAGGAGTTGATGAATTATGATTCTCTAAAGACTCCTTTTCTTGAGAGTAACAGCAGAAGAAAAACATACCCGTCACTGTTGGTGATTCCCGTTCGATCAGGAGCCATCAAACGCCGAATCCTTTCGTCCCTCTTCTGCAAATTAATAACTTCCTTGCAAACTACATTTCCCTACTGCATGTTTTCGCGATCATGAAAACGTGCATTATCAGCATATGCTTGTATACTACTTCTTTTATTCTGTACTGTTGATCTATCTGTTCAGTTAGAACTTTGTTGTTGGAGCCTGGAGGACATGTTTTTGTTGATATTTTGCATGTGGTTCATTTGTAAATTGTAATTTTAGTTTTTATATACTTTGTTTCAAAATATAAAATCTTCTTTTAGTTGAATTCAAGTCTCGTTGTCCTGTAAACCTAAACATTAACAATAACGCATTTAATAGCATCCATCAAACAAAATTTAGTGAGTGTTTGGTGGAGATTAAAATTAGATTTTTAGTAGATAGTGATAAAAGTTTTTGAAATATGTAATTGAAAAGATGTGAAACCCATGAAAAATGTAGTTAATATTGATTGTTTGATTTTGACTTAAATTAAAATGTGATTTTAATCCGAAACAAACAGATAAATTTCTTTCATTCAATCATATTCAAGATACGTGATAAATGAATCTTATAATTCATGTTACATGAGTGGGCTCTCTCACTATTTACTTGGCTTGTTGGGCTATCTTAATTCTCAAATCGGCTTTTGAGGCCCATTTCTTCAAAACGCGCTTTCAGTTACACGCTTTTGCCTCCTTGTAAGTGGGTTGTGATCAACCGTACACGTGGCTTAATCCGGTTTAGGGGTGGGCAAAATCCGACAAAATCCGTCCAAATCGAAGCAACCTGACCGGTTTGGGTTGTTTTTTTTATTGTTTTTACACGAGTTGGTTGTGTAGGCGAGTTGTGTTGGGTCGGATTATAGGTTAACTCCTGAAAATCTTATAAACCTGCTCAACCCGACTCGCATCTTTGAAAAAAAAAAGGAAAAGAAATTAAATGCCTAAAAAGTAAAAAGAACCAAAAAAATATGAGTGGATAGTGTAATTGTAATTACTTTGGTACATTTCAGAGGAGCTTACCGTCCTTCCCACAATAAATATAATATAAGCTTTCTATGTTATGTTAAATGCACTTTGTTCTTTATAAGGTCGGCTAATGATGATTAAATAAGATAATAAATAATTTTATTTATTTATTTACTTACTATTTAATCTTATATATCCGAATTAGTATAATAGAAAATTAGATGACTTTGATTTTTATTGGCAAGTCGTCACAAACTGACCAACCCAACCCGACCGATCGATACTTGATTGGGTTGGGTTGGATTTCAACATTTACACGGGTTGGGTTAAATTTTGATCAAACCGATCATGTTGGGTTGTGTTTGGGTTGAAGCAAAAATCGACCTAATCCAACCCATGCCCACCCCTAATCCGGTTGATATGGATAGATACTAGGCTTGGCTTTTCATTTTTCGTGCTCCGTATTGAGTTTAAATAGTTATTTTTCTATGTGGGTTAGGGTTTCTCTCAAAATTTGTAACTTTTGATTTGTGTTATGGTCTCTATTCTTTCAATGATCAATTTACTTTCAATGCGTTTCAATTTTATGTTGCCAGCTTTCTACAAATTGTAATCAAAATTTTGTTCGTTCCGAAATGATCAAGAGAGGGCGGAAGATAGCCTAGCGGAGTAGACTACTGCCGCACGATATCCATTTTTGTGCTAAGAAGAAAGGCATCTCATGAAATATAGTTAGGTTAGATTTAATTTATCTTGAAAAATAAGACTATATATTATTACTATATTGATTGTCAAGAACGCATGAACTGAACTAGATTATAAATCAAAAATTGAAATAGATAACAATACGCGGATTCGAGATCCAATACAATCATCCATATTTGATAAAAACCAAATTTGTATAGCTTCCTTAGATAAATAAAATCAAATATCTTTTGTTGACATAATTTGAATTTCATACATAATTAGTAAATTTGAATTGAATTTATTCCTAGTAGGACGATAACTCTCAACTCATCAATTTATTGCTTGTCAACGATCTCGAACACTTGCAAGTTTCGCACGAATATCGACCATTTGTAACCTTTACCAAGAAGCCTCGACTCTCCACCCCCACTACGGCCTTGTGTGCCACAACTTCTGCTTCTCCTCAACAAAGAGGGAAACTACGAGTATTTAGATGAAATCTTTGGTGGAATCATTGACGAAAAAGAAAAAGAACATATGGAGGAAGCATAAGAAAAAGCACGTGAATCTTCATATAAAGAAGAGAAAACAGATAGGCAGCTTTCTGTGATATTATCGAACCCTGATGTGCTTGATTGCCCCATTAGTCTTGAACCCCTCACACTTCTCCATATTGGATTTACGAACTTCCTTAGGACAATTTTTCTCTACATTTCTGGCTTGTATTTGAATTTAAAATTTCATGTGACATGGAAAATAAAAAGGAAAAATCCATTTGTACAATCATTAGGGGATGGTAATTTTTTTTACATATAGCATGTTTGAAAAAAAAAAAAAAACAGATTATAAGTATGGGAGTGGAAGGTGATTTGGGGGAAAAATGATTTGGTGAAGAAGGTGGTTTGGGAATGGAGATTTCAATGAAACTATTTGAAAATTTAGAGATGATACATGGAAGTTTACAAAAATAAAAATAAAAATAAAAATTATAAGACATGGATATGATTCGTACATTTTGTATGCCATGTCATTTTTTCATCTGTCACTACGGGTGGGTAAAATCCTACAGAATCCGCCAAAACCAAACTGTCCAGCACAATTTGCGTTAGGTGCTCACGGCATATGATCATCAATCAATAATATTATAATCAAGTCTCTTATTCATTTCTAAACTTCTTTTCATATTTTTTACTTGGTATCAGAGTCATTGTGAGCACTTGACACCACAAGTCTTCTATTTCACTATGACTCTGCTATCCGTAAATATTGACAACTTCTTTACACTTATTTCTCATTAATTCTCGTCTATCAAATATATCCCACCAAATCCAAAATTGACAAATGATTCAAGAACAGGTTGATCATTTCGTCAATAAACCTTGTCCCCACCTAATACATCACATCAAATTAAAATAATACAAAAACAAAAAGGAAATTCACACCAAAATTAGCAATGAACTCATTGCTCGATAAAAGTCCGATCCTCTCATTCATGATTGGATCATCACAATAGTTTGAAGAAACCCTCGGACTTGTTATAGGCTTAGACACAACCCATGAAGTATGAAAAGCACTTGAAATGCTTATATACACGTGACATATCTTCGCAAGAATGAAGATAAAAATCATTGCTCAATTTTTCGAACCAAATTGTGCCTTCAGCCCAACACAATTTGCGGGAGAATATTAGAAATGTCACACAACTTAGCAAGATAAATGATGAGAATCAAAGGAGTGATAAGGAGACCAAAAATTCTTAAAGTGATAAAATTATCAAATTCAAATTATAGGATAAATGCAAAGATGTTCATTTGTTATTTGATAGTGGTTATTTGTTTTTGGATAAACACTAGCTACAATAATAATGAAGAGTTGTTAAACTTATTTTATTATAAATAGAAATAAATGTGCGCTACGTGCTCATGGCATATGATCATCAGTCAATAATATTATAATTAAGTCTTTTATTCATTTCTAAACTTCTTTTCATGTTTCTTATCTAAAAATGTATAAATATGAGAGTTTTATCAACTAAGAGTATTAATGTAATCTCATCTACTCCTATTGGCACTTGCAGAGAAAGATTAATTGAAATGGGAATTCCAAAATATATAAAGGAAACAAGGATACTTTAATAAAATTATATAAAGTTTCTGCTTCATACAACTTAGTGTGAATGAAAAAAATTTCATTTACAACTTGATTTTAGATATTTCAAGCAAACGAAAATAGTTTATTTGCATTTATTTGTTTATTTTCCTTATTTATGATTTTTCAGTTATTAACATCATGTCATGTGTAGTTTGTCATGCTACAACACAAGCAAAGGAGAATTCAGTGGTTGCAGAAATATTTTGCTGGTTTTGTTTTTCATTTGTTAACTTTATATTTTGGCATTTCATTCTTCTCTGTAGAATGATATGAAAAGATGGTTTCTGCATTAGTTGATGATGATGGAAAGAATTTGTTTAAAATTGATGTGGTTAAATGTTAATGCTGGTAATTTATTTTTTACCTGCATATTTAATGCATGTTGAATACCTGGCTCTGCACTTTGGTGAATTAGTGATAATAGAGACTGCAATTGGTTAATCCTTGTTAAGTACCAACATGGTGAAAAACTGAAGTGAGGCTGCAGGTGTTTACTACTTGGAAATTGGAATTTGTTCATTTTTAAATTTGGTTGGCATCTATAAATTTGTTTTTGCTTATATGCATGCCTTGTTTTACTGTGAAGTGGCTACTGGCTAGTGAGAGTCCGAGGCTGTAAATTTGGTACTTTGCTTATTAAATGTGCGAGACTAGTTGGTTAAGACATGGAATTTGTTGACATGTTATGTCCAATCTGCAGTTTAATTAATGACAAAAACTTGTTAATTTGAAATAATGATAATTAATTCAGAACTCGATAAGAGAATATTGGGAGTGGAAGAAAACAATGCCCTCATGGCGCTGCATAGTGCTGACTAATTAAAGGAACTGGATCACAAAATTGATATGGAAACTCCGAAAGTAGAGGTAAAGAGAATATTTTATCATTGCATTTTTTTCTAGGTATGGAAACTAGAAAGATGCAGAATCTTCTTATCATCTACTTGCCTTTCGCAGGCGCTAATGCCAATACTTATTGACTGCTTAAGCATCTTTAGAGTATGCACTAAATTCAAGTCTTGCTAAATCAACGTGTTGATAAATTCTGAATGTTTGTGTTATTTCTATTCTTGTTGATTTGATATTCTGTAATCGAGGAAATCTATTTGGAGAAGATTTGTTAAAGCCTCAAGTTATGGTGGGTTGGCAGCGACACTTGCTGTTATTAGTGTTTCAGGCTGCCAAGAGATTGGAATACAGTCGCAATGCTCCATTTGCTGCCTTTTATCACTCAAAGACTTCTCTAAGGCCTGGTAATTCCATTCAATTGTTATGTGGAATATTTTAGGCATTTATATGCTTGCTGTTTGACAGTTTGAGTTGAACTGATGACTTGTAGGTTATGAGCAGAACTAGTTAAATTCTTTGCTTCATTTAAAAATCAGTTAGTGCGTTTCTAATGTTTCTTCCCCTTTTAAACTGTTGTATTGCATCTTTAGGCTTTGGAATTTTTTAGATTTTTTCTGCTTTATATCTAGTCTATACATGTTTTCAAATGTCTCAAAGTTTACATGATTCTCTCTCTTTTTTTTTTTTTTTTTACTGTCAAATGATACCTGCGCAGGTGAGGTCCCTTCTTTATCAAGCCTGCGGGACTTACTTTCTCCAACTTTCTCAAGTCAACTGCATCAGCATTTACAGAAATTGGTGACCTCTTAAGTGCATCAATATTATTTAATGAAATGAAACCAGCAAAGTTCGTTTAAAATTGCCAACCAAAATAACTGGAGAGGGTGAATGCTGCTGCGTTCTGCTGATTGTGACAGATAATCAGCATTTTTTTTTTCCGAAAAAGAACTCTATTTATGTAGTTTCGGGGCTGATTTTTTCCTTATAAGTGAGTTGATAATTTGTATAACAATATATGCATTTTCCTTCGTGTCTGTTGAATTTAAGAGAGAAAATAAGACAATCAAAGAGAAGAGAATTGTATTGAATGATGTGTTTTGTTTACAAAGAGGCATCATATTTATAGTTTAACTTGAGAGGAATGTTTCATTTTCTAACTAATGTGGGACTAANATTTGATATTCTGTAATCGAGGAAATCTATTTGGAGAAGATTTGTTAAAGCCTCAAGTTATGGTGGGTTGGCAGCGACACTTGCTGTTATTAGTGTTTCAGGCTGCCAAGAGATTGGAATACAGTCGCAATGCTCCATTTGCTGCCTTTTATCACTCAAAGACTTCTCTAAGGCCTGGTAATTCCATTCAATTGTTATGTGGAATATTTTAGGCATTTATATGCTTGCTGTTTGACAGTTTGAGTTGAACTGATGACTTGTAGGTTATGAGCAGAACTAGTTAAATTCTTTGCTTCATTTAAAAATCAGTTAGTGCGTTTCTAATGTTTCTTCCCCTTTTAAACTGTTGTATTGCATCTTTAGGCTTTGGAATTTTTTAGATTTTTTCTGCTTTATATCTAGTCTATACATGTTTTCAAATGTCTCAAAGTTTACATGATTCTCTCTCTTTTTTTTTTTTTTTTTACTGTCAAATGATACCTGCGCAGGTGAGGTCCCTTCTTTATCAAGCCTGCGGGACTTACTTTCTCCAACTTTCTCAAGTCAACTGCATCAGCATTTACAGAAATTGGTGACCTCTTAAGTGCATCAATATTATTTAATGAAATGAAACCAGCAAAGTTCGTTTAAAATTGCCAACCAAAATAACTGGAGAGGGTGAATGCTGCTGCGTTCTGCTGATTGTGACAGATAATCAGCATTTTTTTTTTCCGAAAAAGAACTCTATTTATGTAGTTTCGGGGCTGATTTTTTCCTTATAAGTGAGTTGATAATTTGTATAACAATATATGCATTTTCCTTCGTGTCTGTTGAATTTAAGAGAGAAAATAAGACAATACAAAGAGAATAGAATTGTATTGAATAGTGTGATTTGTTTACAAGAAAGACATTATATTTATAGTTTAACTTGAGAGGAATGTTTACTTTCTAATCAATGTGGGACTAACTAACATATACATTGTGTATATATGTATATACATTAACAGTACCCCTCAAACTCAAGGAGGTAAAATGGAAACCAACTTGAGTTTGGAAACTAAATCCTGAAGGTGGATAGGAGGATGCGTTTTAGTGAAGATATCAGCAGTTTGATCGGCTGAAGAAACTGATAATAGTCCAATAGTCCCACGGGTGAGATGATGACGTATAAAGTGACAATCAATCTCAATTTGTTTTGTGCGTTCATGAAATACATCATTGTGAATAATTTGGATAGCACTTTGATTATCGGAGCTTATGATAGTGGAAGTAGAATGAGTGACGCCCATGTCTTCAAGTAACCAGCGAAGCCAGAGAAGTTCCTGAGTTGTATCAGCAAGGGCTCGATACTCAGCCTCTGTACTGGATCGAGCGACTACTGTTTGCTTCTTGCTGCGCCAAGAAATAAGAGAATCACCAAGGAATTAATAAGCAATAACCAGTGGTGGATCTTCGATCAGTGGGGTTACCTGCCCAATCTGCATCTGAGTAGGCGCAAAGCTCAAGTGAAGATTGGGATGAGAAATGGAGACCATAAAATAGGGTCCCTTTGATGTACCTGAGAATCTGAAGTACTGCGGCATAATGGGATGTGTGAGGAGCAGAGAGAAATTGACTGACAATATGGACAACATAAGAGATGTCAGGGTGAGTAACTGTAAGATAAACAAGACTACCAACCAACTGGCGAAACAAGGTGGGGTCATCCAAAGGTTTACCATCCATCGGAGTGACTTTAGAGTTGAGCTCTAGAGGAGTAGTACATGTCTTACTATCTGTGAGTCTCGCTCGAGTAAGAAAATCAGAAGCATACTTTACTTGCGAAAGATAATATCCCTCAGAGTTAGAAGTGATCTCAAGTCCAAAAAGTAACTAAGCTTTCCAAGATCTTTCATCTCGACATGTTGGCTAGATAAGTCTTGAGATCCAAAATTCTGGATGTGTCATCACCAGTGATGATCATATCATCAACATATAGGAGAAGAAGGATAGTACCCTGGTCTGTTTTGCGAATGAAAATAACAGATCATGTGAGCTGGAAGTGAACCCAAAATATCCAACAATGGTGCTGAACTTGGCAAACCAAGCCCGATGAGCTTGCTTGAGACCATATAGAACCCGACGAAGTTTGCAGACTTGATGCAGAAGATGATGAGAACCAGGAAGAGGGCATGTATAAAATTCTTCGGTGAGTTCACGATTAAGAAAAGCATTTTTCACATCCATCTGAAACAAATCCCAACGACGAACGACGGCAACTGCAATTAGGCTGCGAACTGAAGTGAGGCGAGCAACCAGGGCAAAGGTCTCCTCATAGTTAATCCCATACTCCTAGGTAAACCCTTTAGCTACCAAGCGAGCTTTGTACCGATCAATGGACCCATCAGAGTGAGTTTTGATCTTGTAGACCCACTTGCAACCCATAGCATGTTTGCCTTTTGGTAGACCCACTAGATCCCAGGTATGAGTGTTTTCGAGTGCCTGTAGTTCATCATTCATTGCTTTCTGCCAAAGAGGATCAGAACTAGCTTCACGATAAGACTAAGGTTCATGGTGAGAAAGAATAGTAGAAAATACAACAAAGTCACGAAGATTAATAGAAAGAGTATTTGCCCTATCACTTCGTCGAGTAGGGAGATCAAAAGATGTTGGAGCGGATTCATCGAAAGAGACAAGTTCTTCAGAAGAGGGTAAGGTGGATAACTCAATTGAGGGATCTGTAGACATGTCAGTTGGTAATGACATATCTGAGAGAGAGAGGGGATGTGTTGGTGGAGATGTTGACTAGGAGGAAGAGTTTGTCTCAGGAGTGTCAAGAAAAAGATCTGTGGAGAGGTCGGTGAATATGAGAGAGGTGTTGTCATGCGGCAGGTGAAACTTTGATATGGAGGCGAACATATTGTATTCCTAAAAAATAACATGACAAGATACTCGGAGACGTTTGGAGTAAGGATCCCAACATCTGTAGCCTTTGTGTTCAACATCGTATCCCAAGAAACAACATAATCGAGATCTAGATTCCAATTTGGTGCGCTCATAACACTGAAGAAGATCAAAACAGGCACAACCAAATACCTTAAGAGTGTTATAGTCAGGAGGGTGACCATAAAGACGCTCAAATGGTGATTGATTCCCAGTGATGGGAGAAGGCACGCGGTTCTTGGTATAAACAGCTGTAAGAGCAGCTTCGCCCCAAAAGCATTCAGGACACGAAGCAGATATGAGAAGAGCACGGACGGTATTGAGAATGTCTCGATGTTTGCGTTCAGTATGCCTATTTTGTTGAGAAGTGCCTGGACATGAACGATGAGGAAGAGTGCCATGTTGGTGAAGAAATTTAATAACTTTATAGTCCATGTATTCAGCAGCATTGTCAGTACGAAACACTTTGATATTGCAAGAAAATTGAGTTTTGACCATGATAGCAAAATCAAAGTACAATTGAGGTAATTCAGATCGATTACGCATAAGAAATATCCAAGTGTAACGAGAGTAATCATCAACAAAAATGACAAAATATCTAGAGTCTCCCATAGTAGGAGTGTGAGATGGGCCCCAAACATCAGAGTGAATCAAATCAAATGGTGCGGAAGAAAATGAATCACTTTTATAAAATGGTAATGCCGATTGTTTTGCAAGTTGATAAGGAAGCCAATCAAATTGCTCTTTATTAACAAGTCCTAAATGACCACTAGATGTTAAAGATTGAAGATGACCAACAGTAGCGTGACCCAGACGAGAATGCCAGAGACTAATGGATGGGGTAAATGAGACTGGGGCTGTTGTTTGAACTGATGAGGAGAAACGAGATGGAAGGTAAAGATTGATGAGCTCAAAGAGTCTTCCAACCTTACGGCCTATCCCAAGAGTTTGTCCCATCTTTGAATCCTGCACACAACAACCAGAAGCAAAAAAGAGGACGGTTAGATTGAAGTCACATAATTGACCAACATATATATTGAGAGTGAGTTTGGGAATACAGTAAGTATCAGGAAGAGAAGTGTTTAATGTCGATATTTTTTCGATATGACTAACAGTCATAGAAGAACCATCAGCAGTTTGAATAGTCAGAGTATGATTAGCAAGAGGTTTGGTGGCAAATATAGTGGAATCAGGTGTCATATGATTACAGCATGCAGAGTCGAAGAACCAGGATGAATTACCTAAGGTAATTGACATAGCAGTAGAGGGTACATTACCAGAATGAGCAAGGACTTGTTTGATAATTTCCTCTATGTTAGAGGCAGAAAACGTCTCACTGGAAGTAGTGAATGATGAACCTTCAGCAGTAGTGGCGGCAGATCTAGAAGGACATCGTGAGACATGTATTGCTGGGAGTGTCTGTTGGGGGTTTTGAAAAGAATCACGCTGAAGATGACCTGGGGCTTGCTTCTGACAGAATTGGCAAACTCGAATCGGGCATTCCAAGAGAGTGTGTCCTGATTTCTTGTAGTAATTGCAGAATTTTGAAGATCCAAATGGATGCTCTTTGTTGTTGTGTTGAAAAGATCCAGATGAATGCCCTTTGTTGTTGGGTTGATGTTCTCTGGGAGTGGCGAAGACAGTATCTATAGAGGTTGTTTTGTAAGGGGCAAGACGAGTTTCCTCCGAAAGAAGTTCAGTAACAGCTTGATTTAAAATAGGTAAGGGATTGCGGTGAAGGAGAGATGTACGAACATGCTCAAACTCAATAATGAGGGCCATGAGAAAGAGAACCAAGTGTTGCTGATCTCGATAGTCGGAAAATTTCTTAGCATTTTTGGCATCTGTAAACTCTGGTTCTGAGGAAGCAAGTTGATCCCAAACATAGTGCATCTCAGATAAGAAACTATTGATAGATTGCCCAGGTTGTTGTTGCATACAATGTAGAGTACCCAGAAGTTAGTATTGATGATACAGATCTGCGGTGGTGTAGCGTTTCCGTAGAAAATTCCATAATGACTTGGCAGTCTTGAATCTACCAAATTGGAGACTGATGGAGCATACACACGTGTTACGAATTCAAGTGATAATTTGGTGGTTCTTGGTATCCCACTCTTCTAGACGGTCTATGTATTTTGTGTTGTCTTCTCCAACGACTTTCTCTGGTTCAGTGATATCACCAGTGACATAGCGCCATAGCTTTTTGCCCTTAAGAAAGCTTGACATAGCCTGAGCCCATATGGTGTAGTTGAGTCCTTCCATGATAATGGCAATGAGTTGTGAAGTCTCAAGATGCTCCATAATGTGAACGAAACTAGAGGAGGACAAAGAAAATAATAATAATAACAGGAACCGAACTGAACTGATTGAGTGAGTGGTGGCTGAGATGACGTCGATGGAGAACAAGACTCCGACTATAGTGACGACCCAACAAGTATGACGAGGATATACAAGAAGTTTTCTGATGTGAAGGATCCACTAATAGTGGCAATCACAGATCATACTCAACTCTTGATATATCGAAAATCACTAAGAATAGTAGCTCTGATACCAAGTTGAATTTAAGAGAGAAAATAAGACAATACAAAGAGAATAGAATTGTATTGAATAGTGCAATTTGTTTACAAGAGATGCATCATATTTATAGTTTAACTTGAGAGGAATGTTTTACTTTCTAATCAATGTGGGACTAACTAACATGTACATTGTGTATATATGTATGTACATTAACAGTGTCCAAGTACAAATTTTTGTTTAATGGGTGGATTAAGATCTTCCAGATGCTACTGTGCATTTAGCTCTATTTATCAAGACATACCTCTAATATCTTTCTGTTTGTTTATAAATATCCACATTCTTTTTGCAAGGGATTCACATGTTCAGTCATCTGATGCAACTCCAGTTTCCTCCCCATTAATTTCAATTTTACCCTTAAGTACCGGAAGTATTGAAGCTCAAAAGGTTATTTTGAAGCCTTCAAAAGTTCAAGCGGTTTTATAGAAAATAAAACAGGTGCAAGACGCCTCTAATTTCTCTCTTTGCTCTAATTACTAAGATTAAACATAGCCAAAAACCCTTTTGGGACTGTGAGAGAATTTGAACATCTATGAGTCACTTGTATGCATTTGCATAGTGATCACTACTATGTCTATTTGGTCTTCATTGTTAAATCTGAATTAGAAAATATAAGGAAAGCATCTTACATGAACAATGACATTTGGTTATTTTACTTATTTGTTTATGACATCAATTCAAACCAGCTCTGAACATTGACCTGCAATGGTTAAGCAACAAAAAATTAAATGGAAGTGACAAAAGTGCTTAGATTTCATACTTGAAAGTTGAAATGTGTTCATGTAATTTACTCGAAAATCTTATTTATCTAGTTGATTGGTTGAGTCATGTATGTTTTCATCTATGTTGTTTTCGAAATATTTGAGTTTCAAAGTAGTTAATTGTTCATGATCACCTTGAATTTGTTGGAGTTGAACCATAGTTCTCACTTTTGTGCTCCGAGAATTATTGTTATTATTATGAAATCCTATTTTTTAGGGGGCGGGAATACACTTTTATTAAGTGTAAAACGTTTTCTCTTGGATGATTAACACGTGTATCTTTTATGGCCGTTGGATGGTGAATTGTTTTTACTTGGGCTCGATGACTCTTGGGTTCCTCAAACTGTTTTATGCATTCTGGAGTCTTCTGATGCTCCTTTGTGTTTGGGAGAAAAAGAAAGAGAAGAGAGAAAGAGGAAGAAAAGGGGCTAGGGTTTGCTGCCTTGATTCACTTAAAATCTCTGATTTTAAGTGTTCTGCGTGATAGAGTAACCTTCATTGTATAATATTCTGAGTGAATATTGTGAGAATCTGTGTGATTTCTCTGTTGTTAGTTGTGGTTTAGTTCGAAGGGTTTTCTTGAATATATCTTGGTGAATCTTTGTAGATCTATCATTGTATTTGAGATAAAAGTCTCTTGTTTCGTCTCTCTGAACATTTGTAACTTTCGTTGCCATTTACTTGCCCTTGTTGCTTAATTTGGAACTTGATCATCTTGATGTTAAAACTTCTTTCTTTTATGGGAACTTGTTGAAATTATTTACATGAGACAGTATATTGGTTTTAAGAAATGTAATCCTGAAAATACTGTGTGTTTGTTAAAATATCTTTGTATGGTTTAAAGCAAGCCCCCAGACAATGGTACAAAAGATTTGATACTTTTGTTCTAAAATTAGGCTTCAAAAGAAGTCAATATGACACTTGCTTTTATTGTAAAGGTAATGGAGGTAAAAATTCCTTGTATTTGGTCCTTTATGTGGATGATATGCTGCTTGCTAGTTGCAATAAGGCTGAAATTGAAAATATTAAACTGAAGTTGAAATCTGAGTTTGATATAAAAGATCTTAGCTCTGCCAAGAAGATCTTAGGTATGCAGATTGTAAGGAATAAAGAAAAGGACCTGTTGTTTTTAAACCAACATGATTATGTGATAAAAATTTTGAAAAATGTATGACTGCAAGCCTGTAACCTTACCTCTTGCAAATCATTTCAAACTATCTTCAGATTGTTGTCCTAAAACTGAAGATGAATATGATAGGATGTCCAGAATTCCTTATGCTAATGCTATAGGTTCTGTAATGTATATAATGATTTGTACTAGGCCTGATCTTGTAGATTTATGAGTAATCCTGGAGAATATCACTGGGATGCCTTGAAATGGTTATTTAGGTACCTAAAAGGTACTGTTGGTTTAGGCTTAGTGTTTAAATCAAATAAGGAGAGTGTGATTTTAACGGGATATACAGATTCAGACTTTGCTGGTGATAGAAATAATAGGAACTCAACTTCATCTTATTTTTATGTCTTATGTGGCATTGTCATAAGCTGGAAGTCTCAATTACAAAAGATTGTTGCATTGTCATCTACTGAAACTGAATATATCTCTGTTGCTGATGCTATAAAAGAAGGAATGTGGTTAAATGGATTGTTGTCTGAACTTGAATTTGTTGGTGCACAAATTGTGTTCTGTTTTCGAATTATCAAAGTGTTATTCATCTTAGTAAAAATCACATGTTTCATGATAAAACAAAGCACATTGATGTTAAATATCACTTCATTAGAGATGTTATTTCTAAGGCAATAATAAAAATTGAAAAGATTGCAACACAGAATAATCAATCTGACATGAGTACTAAAGTGATTCTCTTAAACAAATTTCTGAAGTGCCTTAAATTCCTTTCCATTAATTCTTTGTGATTCTTATATAGGTACATAGAGCAAGTGAAAATGAAATGTGAAAATGCTTCTAGATGCACTGGTAGTCCAAATTCTGGTAGCAAGATGGAGAATGTTGGAGTCGAGCCCTGGTTCTCACTTTTGTGCTCCTAGAATTATTGTTATTATTATGAAATCGTGTTTTTCTTGGGGGCTTGATAAACTTTTATTAAGTGTAAAACGTTTTCTCTTGGATGAATAACAAGTGTATCTCTTCTAGCCGTTGGATGGTGAATTGTTTTTACTCAGGCTCGATGACCTTGGGTTCCGGGGAACTGTTTTATGCATTCTGGAGTCTTTTGATGCTCCTTCGTGTTTGGGTAAAAAAGAGTGAGAAGAGAGAAAGAGGAAGAAGAGGGGCTAGGGTTTGCTGCCTTCGTTTGATTCACTTAAATTTTAAGTGTTCTGTATGATAGAGTAACATTCATTGTATAATATTTTGAGTGAATATTGTGAGAATTTGTGTGATTTCTCTGTTGTTAGTTCTAGTTTAGTTCGAAGGGTTTTCTTGAATATATCTTGGTGAATCTTTGTAAATCTATCGCTGTATTTGAGAGATAAGTTTCTTGTTTCGTCTCTCTGAACATTTGTAACTTTCGTTGCCACTTTGGGCTGTTTTAGTGCAACTGAGCATTATCCATTTCTTGGATGCTCAACAAGGGGTGTTGGTGTTAGAAGCAGTCGCCGAACCTCTGGGGCTTCGATCGTAATAATTCTTTGGTGTTAAACTTTAATTTTATGCAGTTTAATTTCTGTTTGATTTGATTAATCTTGTATCTCAACACTTATATCATGTAGTCTTGGCTTTTCAAAATTTAGTGTATGAAAAAAGGGGCAATTAAAGCAGTGTATCACACCACATTTTGACTGCCAAAGGTCTTGGCTTTTTTAAGACATAAAAGATATACGTTGTTAACTTGATAGTTTGAATTGAAATGAAGATAAGCGATTTTTCTTTCATCATTATAAGATTTAGGTTCCGCAACATTTCTAAACATAGCCCTATCCAGAATGGTTGAAAAGTGGTCCGTATTAGTTTTTCTTTTCTCATCTTGACGGATCTCTCATCCTCTACACTAGACATAGTTTTAAACGGCTAATAAATCAAATAAATGACGGCGTTGCATGTTCAAGGAACTTTTACTTTATATACCATTTGTTTTCCCATTCTTGATAGTTTTTTTGTTTTTTTTTTTTTAAAGAGTCCTAAGAAGCTGAACTTGGTCGCTGCATTGGTCTGGGGAATGCGTGTTGAAGATGCACTATTGCAATTGCAAGTGAAAGTAAAGCGAGCTGCTAAAATTGTCCATCAGGTGATATTTCTATTTGGCTGCTTAAAGTGGGACAATATGTTTGAGGTTCTAAATTAGAACTATGCTAGGTGTACATGATTTTAAAAAATCCTGTACTCAGAGAACCAGACTATAGGGGGTGGGTGGGGGAGTTTTTGGCAATTTTTTAATCACTTGGGGTCCACCCCCCATGTGAGATAGAGTTTGAAAACCTGTAGGAATTCTGGTAATATTATCCCGTACTCAAAGCTTTCTCGTCTAAATTAACCAACTAATTCTTGTTCTGTAGTTTTATGCTTCTTTCTTTAGTCACTGTTCCTCCCTGATTCATCGATCGCCCATTTTCACTCGATTGTTGCTGCTTGTACAGAAAGGATTCAACATATATAAATGCATCAGAATAGACACAACATGGGGTGGGTGGTTTTTTTTCCCAATATTTTACTCACATGGGGCCCACCCCCATGTGAGTTTTCTTGCAAAATTCTGGTTTAATTCATCTGTACAAATGAATTAAACATTTTCACTCACTGGGGGTTTTCGCCACTTAAAGTTTTCAATTATCAATTAATCCCGTGGTCCTCGTATGAACCATGAATCTTGCATGCTATGTTGCTCCAACTCAGTAATTTGTATTGGACTCTTGCATGGATCCAAGTCCCAGGCTTGCGATTTATAAAATTTTAAGACATGGGGATTTTAATAAAAAGTTAAAAGTTTAGACACGGTAACAGTGCTACATCTAATATTTGGATTCTTCAAGATATTCTACATAAATTTGACATGATAAAGTATTCAAAAGTAATGCATTTTCAAGAAATAATGTAAATTATAAATTAAAAGGGACACACAGAAGTAAAATCTTGTTTCTTTGTTAGTAAGTCATAGTTTTGGATTATTGTTTGTGCCTTGTATAAGGTTCAGAGATTCTTGTCGATTCCTGAAGGTCCAACACGTATGTCTTGAGGACACATAAGCACACCATAGTAACAGAAATGTTTGGAGTAACATAGTCAGCCATTCAAAAGAGAGATGCTGGTGGGGAAACCAAAGGGGTTAGCAATCTTCCTATACCATCATAATGCTGTTTATCACGCAATGTATGAAGTCCTTGTTTGAGCCCCATTATTAGGTAAAGAATACATTTTTAAATAATAGATTGATGGACAATGTGAGATTAAAAAATAAAGAAAAGTTTTGAGTATGCGTGTAATATTAAATTTATTTTGAAAATAATGAGAATCAAACAAAGGCTAAATAAGTAATTATCGTACCGTGTCCTTGGAAGCATAATTGTAATCAGGGGCGAATCTAGCATTTTCGTTCAGCTAGGATGGAGACTGTTGACTGTTGACCGGTGACCGATGACCGATCAACGATCGTAATAGCCAAAAATAAAAAAAAATTCTCCATTAATTTTTTCAGTTATTCCTAAGTTTCCTAAAAACCTAAATTCTCAAATCACAATTCACAATCACAAATCAAAATTATANAAACCTAAATTCTCAAATCACAATTCACCATCACAAATCAAAATTATAAGTCATAATTAATAGTTTTAGACAATAATATAATATAAATTCTCATTTCTCATAATTCATAAATCACAAATTCAAAAAAAAAAAAAAATAATAATAATAATAATAATAATTTAAAAAACAGTATGTCATAGGTGGATATAAGATAAGATTGATAGCATTATAGCAACTAGCCAAGCCAACTAGCAATATTGATTTGATGATTTCAAATTTTCAAGGGCGAGATTTTTGAGCAAATACATTTTCCCCCAATCAATCCCCTGAGCAGAGGCGCTGGGCGCAGACGGCAGACGAAGCTCCAGGCTCCAGAGTCCAGCAATTGCCAGGCGGCATGAAGACTGAAGTGCCATGCGTGCGTCCACCACTCACCAGTCAGTACCATCATCCAGACCAGTCCAGACGTGAGGCTTCGCCTTACAGTCACAACCGCTTCACGCCTTCGCCCCTGTCGTCTCTCGTCTCCCTCCTATGCCGGTGAACAAATTGGATTTGGTTTTGTTGTAGGTGGCTAATGGTAATGGACTTGCAATTTAATGGGCAAAAGTGAAACACATGACCATGGTTTGGGCTAATTCTTCATTACATTGGGCCTTATTTTTTAAAATAAAGGCCCAAACAATAAGAGGGGAAAAATCACAGCCTCTTCTTCTTCATTTCATCTTCTTGGCAGACTGCGAGGCGACGACTGTTTGGTGAAGCTCCGGCGGATCCATCACGAGCGGCCGCGAGAGCTAGCCAAGTGCTTGATCCGCCCCTAATTGTAGTTGTTTGAAAGGAAGATCACTTTTCTAATTAGATGCAATATGACAAACTTGCGATGTGCAGGTTATACATTCTGCTTGTGCTAATGTTAAGGGATAAAATCTCACATAGAATATAGATGAAAAATACAGACCAATTCATAAGAATTTGGGCTACTCCTCTTAATAAGGTCGACATTTTAAGATGGAATCTCAAATTTTAACATGGTATCAGAGCCCATTAATAGCCAACGAGCGATTTGACCGATTAAGACTCAAAAAATTGAACACGCGAATTTTCAGATTGGTTTGCTCAAACGAGCCACTATTTTGCGGGGACATGTTAAAAGATAAAATCTTACACCGAATATAGATGGAAAACACAGACCAATTCATAAGAGTTTTGACTACTTATCTTAATAAGGTCGACTTTTTAAAAT
>CAIGRF010355188.1:18154-35611 GCA_903798235.1 Fraxinus ornus | reverse complement strand
AAAAAATAATATGACAGATGAACAGTAAACGAAATGGTGCCAAAAAAAAAAAAAAAGGCCAACTAATAGTGTTGAACAGTAGCGAACCGGTTTGAATCTAATAAAAAATAATATGACAGATGAACAGTAAACGAAATGGTGCCAAATGAAAAAAAAAAGGCCAACTAATAGTGTTGAACAGTAGCAAACCGGTTTGAATCTAGATTTAATGTGAAATGGACGACACGAGATGAATAGTGAAAATCGGATCCACTCTTTTATAGTAAGTAGGATATATAAATAACCTAATGCACCAATAGTTTAAGGGAACAATACATTTTTAAGGCATTTACTTTACAGCATTTCAAAAATACAAAAACAAATTCTAAATTTCAAAACTCAGATTTTTTAAATTTTTATTTATGAAATAATGAATTATTAAATCAATTTATTATTAAATATTTAATTCTAATATAAGTATATAACATAAATACCCCACCCCCTCCACCACCCCTACCGCTCTAGGAGCTATTCCGGCTACCGTTCCATTCACAACTCTTCTCCGGCGACTGTTCCGATGACCGTTCATCCGCCACTTATTCCGGCGACTTCCAATTCCGACAAGTGTTCCAACTCCGGCGAATATATTAAAGTCACAAATCTATGTAATTTGGTTAAAATTCAAAATTTTCATAGGTCACAATTTGTTCATCGGTCACAAATCATAAAATTTATAAGTCACACTACTTATTTTATAGTCAAAACATCACATTAGTTGAACATAGATTATATTTAGATCACAATTTATCAAATTATTGGTCACAATTTAATAATTTTTAGGTCACACATCATGTATTGATCACAATTTGTCTAATTCATTGGTCACATATTATTTATTGATCACACAACAACCAAATTATTAATCAAAATCAACCAAATCACTTTTTGACCACCACCAAATCATTTGTGACCACAAAATTATTGGTCACAATTTAATAATTTTTACACAGAGAGAGACGCACAGAAAAATAGTCATATTGAGAGAGAGGTTGAAAAATGAAAATGGGGTTTGGTTTTCTTATTATTTTCCGTTTGTAGAATGAACAGAGCTATGGAGAAATACCTAGATTCTGGGTCTTCTTTGTCTGATGCTCTTTACTGTGAAGAAGAAGAAAAATGGGATGAAGATGAAGAAGCAGAAGAAAAAGATCGGTAATCATTTTAATGGCAATTTTTTTTTATGTTTTCTCGGGGCTGTTAATGGAACCAGATCTGTTCTGGGATTATAATGAACTTCAATCTCCATTTTGCAAAGAAAAGGAAACCTGTTTTGAATCCACAAATATTGTTGAAATCGAATTTTCTCTGTCCTGCTCGAAAATAGGCTGTGGAATGGACCTTGAAAGTGAATGCTCATTATAGATTTTCAGCAATAACTGCAATTCTTGCAATTAATTATCTTGACAGATTTCTTTACAACCTTCATTTTCAGAAAGATAAGCCCAGATAAAAAAGAGACGTGAAGGAGAGGGAAAGATGATGGGAAGAAGAGAAGACGTCGTGGCGACGGCGCAGTTAATAGACAGGAGAAGAGATGAGAGTGGAGAGGGGATGTGCTCAAATGATTTTAGGGTTGGTTGTGTTAAATAGGGTTGGGGGTGTATATAAATTAATTTATATTGTATATAGATATAAAAATAAAAATAAAAAAATGTTTTTAATTTAATAATTAAAACCTGATTTATGCAATATGAAACTTGATTCAAGATTTATGAAATTGGTAATCTAATTCCAGGTCTATGTGNCATAGTTTAATACAACTAAAAGTCCGAATTGAGGCCCAATTAATTCCAATGCCCAATTAATTTAATGTTTGCTTCCAAGTCTTCAATTCTCTCATCTAATGCAAGTTGGTCATTGTACTTTAGATTTTTGCCATTTTCGCCATCTTTTACTTCCTTTCTTCAATTCCTTTTTCATTCAGAGAGTTTTACCTATTAAACATAAAATGCAACAATTTAAAATATATTTTGTCAAAAGAACTATCAAATGTCGTTATTTTTAGTCCCGAATAAGTGTAAAAATTAAACTTATCAGCTAGGATTTGATGCCTCGGGCAAGGAGATGAGGCCATGTGTAATTTGATCCAAAGGTCACTATTTAATTTGTAATACTATAAATACCCCCACCATGTAACAATTGAAGCCTAATGAAATTCTTACTATTTGGAGTTATATTATTCTCTCACATATCATCATATTTCAACTACAAATCTTGTTCTTGATTGATTGTTGATTATTATACAATATTGTTCCCTAAATCTCGTTGGAACCCAAACGGAAATGTCTCGTGTCGTTGAGCTCCCCCAACATTCAAACTTTGGAGCTATCCTGATCGTCGATTGGAATTAACTTGTTGGATTTAGCTTACGTATGCACGAGTGAGTCCGACATCTGTTGAGTTCATTTTTTGAGGTCAACAGATTGGTGTCATTTGTGGGAAGCCACACTATAACCACGAGCAACCCCATGGGAAAAGCTTACTGAGGATTTATTCTTGAAAAAAGAACAAGAGAAAGCCCCCAGAGTTAGAAAATTTCTAAATTTTGAAGTTTGAAAAGAAATGAGCTCAGAAGAGGACACACCACTTGAGGCGTGTAAGGGAGATTGATGATGAAGTCCCAGTAACAACAGTTCCAGCGGCTCGGCGCCGACCCTACCACCACCATAGACGAGGTAGAAGAAGGTTAGCAACCCAGCTCACTGTTGAAATGGAAACCATGGCAGCTAATATGAGGAGCATCACTAACCAAAACCAGGCAATACAAGAGCTGCTGATGTAGATGCAAGGCCATGGAGGCCGCCCAATTCCCCCTATGCCCTCTAAGAACAGTACCTACCAGAAGAAGTGCAAAGCCAAAGAGTTCATCCTCTCAGGCATACTAGAGACGTAAGCCCTATTGAGAGAGAAGTGGGAGTTGAAACATCTTCCAACTATGCTTCTGCCGACCCACAGAGGCCCCATTCAACATGGAGGTTAAATTTCCTCCAGAATATGAACCAGAGCATAGGCTTCAAAGGTCCACCAACGTATTTGATATGTTGAGCCCGACAAAATCGAGGCTTGGGTAGCGGAATGAAGTACTAGTGCCTAGGAATAGGCCACAACCCCCACCACTTGAGACTTGGCAACCAGAGGAAAGGTAAGAACATGTCCCAGAGTTGTACTGCCTCAGAATAAGTGTCAAAAGAGTGAAGAGGAGGTTGGTAACCAAGCAGGACCTTCTGCACCACCACCTAGGTATGAGGCCGAAGCTAATTATGATTTAGATGGCCCTCAGAGATCTTGTGACTTAGACAATGATGATGGCAACTTGCCATTTTCATGAGAATTGAGGAATGCCCTGGTTTCGAGCTATTACGTGATGCCTAAGATACCGAAATATGATGGAAGAGGCGACCCAACTAAGCATTTGAATAGTTATAAGAAGCACATGAACTTGAAAGGTGCCACCCTAGCTATGAAATGTAGAACTTTTCACTTAACTCTTAGTGGAGCAGCTGAAATATGGTATAGTAGGCTACCGCTTGGGAGCATTCGAAGTTGGCTAGAATTTAAAATCACCTTTTTGAAGAGATTTGCTATAAGCAAGGAAGGAGAGACACCCATTCAGCGTCTTCAGGATATGAGACAACAACCCGGTGAAACTTTGAAGAGTTTCTTATCTCGCTTCATAGATGAAATGGCATATTGTGTTTAAGTCACCAATAATGAAGCCCTGTTAACGCTAAAAGGAGACCTAAATATGAACACTTTATTTTGGAGAGAGGTGCAAAATCAGCATCCGACTACTTATGATGCTTTGCTAGAGATGACGCGACGAGAAATTATTAACGAAGAGTTGATAGACTACAGAAATAGGGCAAGTAGAGGCCTTCAGCCCCAATAGAGACAACATGGTAGATGACCAACCTCCCACTTGATGGACCGTCAATGGAATCAACTCGTCAATGAAGTTGCCCAATGCTCAGGCCAGGTACTTACCACAACCACTTTGAATGCTATGCTAATGTTGGCTTATGAAGATGTGACAGCCACCAACACTAAGATGAACCAGCCAATGCAACAGGCTCCCCATAGGGAACGAGGTCGAGGGAGAGGTTCAGGGCCTCGGAGTAGGTCGAACCCCCAAGAATACTGCACCTATCATCACTCATACAGCCACAACACCGCCAACTGTAGAGATATCGCCCAACATCCCAGGGGTTTGAATTCCCAAAATGACTATCGAGATAATTCTTGCCCGAGAAGTAGGCCCCTACCAAGGCATGACCAGCAGTTTAGGCGAGATGAGGCCGCTCCCTGCCATCGGGAGGTATTACCCCGATGGAGGAGAGAACATGAGGATGACAGGAATATGGATGGGCAACAACAAATAGACCATCGAAATTGGCAAGAAAATACCCCAATTCACGAGATTGATACTATTTTTGGAGGCCCCTATGTTGGTGGAGAACTAAGGAATTCCTAAAGAAATTATGCCCGAGAAGCAAATGGTCATCTACTGACTAGTTACATTGTAGACAATAGTTCCCGAAAGGACCAATCGCCTCATATTGTGTTCACACAAAGATTCAAAAGGTGTATTTATCCCCATTTTGATGCCCTAGTTGTGAGGGCTGTGGTGGCTCGAAATGGACTAAAGCGAATGTTGGTAGATAACAGTAGTTCAGTCAACATACTTTTTGGATCCACTTTCGAAAAAATGATCTTAGACTATGAGTTGACCCCCACCAACACTCCCTTATACGATTTTACGAGAGATAGCATAATCTCGAGAGGCAAGATTACACTTGTCATGGAAATGGGAGAGCCTCATCTATCAACGTTGAACTTCATGGAATTCTTGGTAGTTGATAGTAGGTCCGCCTACCACGGGGTGTTGGGGAGGCCTGCCCTAAAAGAACTTGGAGCTGTTACTTCCATCCATCACCTGTGCATGAAGTTCCTAACTGATCAAGGAGTGGCGACGGTGAAAGGTGACCAAAGAAGAGCCCGGGAATGCTATTTGAATGCCGTTAAGAAGGCAGAACCTTGGGACTTGAATATGGTGCTTGGGGATGTGGGCATAGACATCACCTTGGAGATGTCTACGTATAATGAACTCGATCCATGCATCATTAAAATTGAATCCCAGACCACCCCAATGAAAGAATTAGAAAGCTTCCCTGTTGACCCGACAGATCCCGCCAGTTTTTGCAGGTGGGCCAGGGCCTAGCTCTAGATTGTAAAGAGAAACTTAAGGAATTTCTATATAAGAATAGTGACGTCTTTGCTTTGAGGCATGAGGACATGGTGGGTATCAACCCTGGGGTTAGCTGCCACTACCTAAAAATTGATCCTAAAGTTGCCCCAAATTTAAACCCGGAATGATATGAAGCTCTTACGGAAGAAGTACAGAAATTGATAAAGAATGGCTTCATCAGAGAGGACCTCTACTCGAAGTGGGTCTCCAATCTGGTTCTAGTAAAGAAACATAACGGGAAGTGGATGGTATGCATTGACTCTCTCGACCTTAACAAGGCATGTCCCAAGGACAACGTTCTACTCCCGAGGATAGATCAATTGATGGACTCTATCGCCAGACATGAGTCTTTGAGCTTCATGGGTGCCTACTCTGGCTACAATAAAATTCCCATATACCCAGGTGATGAGGAATACACCTCCTTCATCACGGATCGAAAGCTTTATTGTTATAAGGTGATGCCCTTCTGGCTAAAGAACGCCGGATCCACTTACCAGAAGTTTGTGAACAAAATGTTTGCTGACCTACTTGGCAACACGATGAAGGTTAGTGATCACATAACCCCTCTCAACGATACATTTTGGGTCTTACGGAAGTACTGCATCAGGTTGAACCCCCTCAAATGTGCATTTGGAGTTGCATTGGGCAAATTCTTGGGGTATATGGTCAACTAACGGGGCATAGAAGCGAACCCCGAGAAAATTCAGGCATTAGTTGAGATGAGGTCCTTTCAGAAACCGAAAGAAGTGCAATGTTTAACCGGTCGAGTGGTCGCCTTGAGCCGTTTCATATCAAAGGCTACCGACAAGTGCCTCCCATTCTTTAAGATATTAAAGGGAGGCAAGAAGTTCCAATGGATCGAGGAGTGTGAAGAGGCCTTCCAGGGGCTGAAGAAATACCTAGGACGGGCCCCCTCCTACTAAAACCCAAGCTGGGAAAAGCTCTACAACTGTACTTGGCCATCTCTGATCAGGCCAAAGTGCTGTCCTTATAAGCAAAAAAGGCTCGACCCAATGTCGGTCTACTACGATAGCAAAGCTTTGTTACCTCTCGAAACACGTTACCCAGATATGGAGAAATTTACTTTGGCATTAATAACTGCATCCCAGAAGTTGAGACCCTACTTCCAAGCTCACACCATCCACATGTTGACCAACTTCATGCTTAGGCAAGTATTGCAACAGCCTGATGCCTCGGGAATATTGTTGAAGTGGGCAGTAGAATTGAGTGAATTTGAAATCCTCTTCAAGGTACGAACCGCCATCAAGGGCCAGGCCTTAGCAGACTTTGTGGCTGAATTTGCCAACGTTCCTGAGGTGGACAAGGTAATGGAGCCCCCTGAGCCTCCTACTTGGAACTTATTTGTGGACGGCTCGTCCGATGAAACAGGCTCGGGTGCAAGTGTAGTGCTGGTGAGCCCTAAATGGCATAAGTTGAATAGTGCTGTACGATTTGGATTTAAGGCCACCAACAATGCAACTGAATATGAGGCCTTCCTTGCCGACTTGAGGCTGGCTAAGGAAATGCAAGTGAAGAGGCTATTTATCAATAGTGATCCCAACTTATTGTAGGCCAGGTGAATGGCAGCTTCGTGGCCCGGGACAAAGCCATGGCCGCCTACCTCAAATTGGTAATGAACCTACTCCCTTCTTTTGAGAAATTTGAATTGAATCAAATCCCTTACATGGAAAATGCCCATGCGGATGCTTTGTCCAAGCTAGCAAATAGTAAGGATTTAGAGTTGTTGATAGTGGTGCCAATAGAGCACCTTTTGAGGCCGTCCACCTCTTCAAAAGAGGTGATATGGGTAGAAGGAGCCCCAACTTGGATGTAGCCTCTCATATCCTATCTCAAGGATCAGACTTTACTAGACAACAAAGAAGAGGCCTAAAAGCTAAGAAGGAGGTTCGCCCATTTTGTGTTAGTGGATGATGTTCTTTACGAGCGTGGATTCTCTTCGCTTCTTCTTCGATGTGTAGGAGGAGAAGAATTCAATTATATACTCTAGGAGATCCATAAAGGCGTTTGTAGCAACCACTATGGAGGACTTGCCTTGGCGAGAAAGGCACTAAGATAGGGGTACTATTGGCCTACTTTGAAAAATGATGCTTCAATTTGTTCGTAAATGTGACAAGTGCCAATGTTTCTCCCATGTCCAAAGACAACCTTCCCAAGAGCTTACTACAGCGTCCAGCCCTGGCTCTTACTAAGTATGGCGTGGACCTCATTGGCCCTTTACCAAAGGGTAGAGAAAGTGCCAGTTTGCCATTGTTATAATCGATTACTTCACCAAGTGGGTAGAGGCTGAGCCCTTGGCAAAGATCACTGAGGCTATTACTTCTAAATTCTTATGGAAGAATATAATATGCCGATTCGACATCCTCCACTCAATCGTTTCAGACAATAGGAAACAGTTCGACAATAAGAAGGTGAGGGATCTTTGTGAAGAGCTAGGAATTAAGAAACATTTCTCTACCCCTCATCACTCCCAGGCCAATGGCCAAGTTGAGGTTGTAAACAAAACCATAAAGCACACTTTGAATAAGAAACTTGACTCGACCAAGAGAGCCTATGTGGATGAACCATCCCAGGTACTATGGGCAATCGAACCACAAACAAGACTCCAACTGGTGAGACCCCATTCTCAATGACTTACGGTGCCGAGGCTATGAGCCCGGTAGAGGTGGGGCTACCATCTTCTCGAAGGTTGAGCTTCAACGAGATATCGAAAGATGAGCTCAGGAGATGTGAACTTGATTTCCTTGAGGAAAAGAGGGATGATTCCTAGCTGAGGCTAGCAGCCTACCAAAGGAAGATGCCACGGTATTATAATGCCAAGGTGAAGAAGAGGTATTTTCGGATAAATGATTTAGTGTTTCGCAGAGTGTTCATGTCCTCAAAGGAGCTGGGGTGGGCACCTTGGGATCAAATTGGGAAGGACCCTACCATATTGAAAAAGAGATCTGACCCGGTACCTAATGGATCAAAGACATGGATGGTATGGTCCAACCTCATCCTTGGAATGTTGAACATTTAAGAATGTACTATCAGTGAACGTAAGCCACAATTGGAGGTTGTTTCCAGCCTTTGCAAATAAATAAGTGCTTTATCTTAGGAGAGTCCTCAAGCGTGGGTACCTCAAAGGAGAGGCTGGAGTCCCAAAAGGGACCACCTCATTTGAACTCTAAGGTGTACATCACATGCCTCCCATTGACGAGGCTGAATGTCAAGGAAAAAGCCTTTACTTGGATGAACCATCCTCCAAGTAGGGAAGCGTGAACGCCTTGGGGGAGAGGCTGGAGTCCCAAAAGGGACCAACTGGTTTGAACTTCGAGGCGTACATCACATGCTTCCCATTGACGAAGCTGAACGTCAATGGAGAGGCCTTTACTTGGATGAACCATCCTCCAAGTAGGGAAGCGGGGGCGCCTCGGGAGTGAGGCTAGAGTCCCAAAAGGGACCACCTCGTTTGAACTCCGAGGCGTACATCACATGCCTCCCTTTGATGAGGCTAAACGTCAAGGGATGAGCTAAATCTTTAAATGTAATAAAGTGATAGAGCCTCAAAATAAAGAAATTTTAAAGCATTTGATCAGGCTGGTTGTCAAATTACAGTTAAGTTGAAATCTCTCAAGTTGAAACCTCTAAGTTCAGTCAGTTCATTTAAAACTCAAAGCTTAACCACACTTAGAAGAAAAAAACAACAAAGTATAAACAGTGAAGGATGAAATTTTTCATTCATTAAAAAAAGATGTAATTACATAATGAGGCTTGAGGTAATACAAAATATTTTAACTAATTCGAGCTATGGGATGGGGGAGCCTCAGTAGAAGGAGCTTTAGTTGTGGAGGCTATGGCACTTCTGCAGAAGCATCTTCGGGTTCAACTTCCACCACTTCACCCTCCTCAGCTGGGGTCTGAGGAACCTCCTCTTCAATGAATTCTGCTTTAAGTTCAGAGGCATCCAATTTTGGGTAAAGCTCTTCAACCCTCTAACCACCTCATTGTAAGTGACTCTCATCCCGTAGATGGCGAAGTGCCGATAATCCTCAGTGAGATGGAAGTTGGCAATGTAATTTTTCACTGCGATGTCACTCGCCTCGAGAATGTCAGCCTCATACTTCTTCATTTCCTCCCCATACCACCTTATATGTTTCTCCATGAAGTTGTTGGAGTCCTTGCACCCAGCCAGCTTGAGATTCACCTTCTCAAGTGCCTCTACAGTTAACTTGTGGTGGTTATCAGACATTGCAACTTTCTTGGTTAAGGCAGCCACCTCGTATTGAGACTCATGAACCTCCTTCTTCAGAGCCTTGATCTTAGTCAAAGTAGAGGCTAGCTTAGCTTCATCTTCTACTTTTTAGGCCTTTAGTTCAGTGGCCTCTGCCTTCTCCTTCTTTAGTTCTGCCTCTACAGCCTTCAGCTTTTCGAACGAGGCTCTGTTCCTTTGCTGAATATCAGATAAGACTATTTGGCATTCAAGTGCCACCCTAAAAGCCCTGACACTTTGGCTCACTAAAGTGGCAGTGAGGTCCCTGCCTCCCAGGAAGTTCCCAGACTTCCATGGGGTCCTTTCAACTTGGGCCTTCTTAGTGGCCTCAGAGGCTGATAGATTATCCTTCTTCGCTTCCTCATTGGCCTTTCGAGCCTGTACACCTTTTGCAGCATCTATTGAAGACTGTAGAAGCTTCGGCTGTTGGAGAGCACCCTTTCCATGATGGGACATTGAAGTCCCAAAACTTGCAAAAGATCCACTTATGTGGACTAATTTTCTTTTCTTATGGGGCTCTTCTACCACCTATTTACCTTTGTCAGTAGCTGGCTGACCCTCTTTAGGAGCCTCCTTCCCAGGCCCTTTCCCAGATTTATCTTTATTGAGGAGTTCGAGCCTCGCTTTCACATGCTTTATCCTAGAGGAGGAAGGCTTCAGAGCCTTGTCACCAGCAGTGGTAGTGGCCTTCATGATACTGGCCATATCTAGCATGGCGTATTCCTTCTTGGCAGATTTGTCTACAAGTATTAAGAAAAAGGTTAGAAATTGCTGAAGTAATGTAAAAATGATCTAAGTACAATGGCCTCTTACCCTTGTGGACCATCAGTCCCAAGTCCAAGAAGTACTGATTTCTTTCTAGGAGATGAGCAAAGCTTCGGAGCTTCGAAGATCGTTTATAAATGTCTTCAATAATGTCCCACTCAGCCTCATTTAGCTCGTATTTGGAGCTAGAATCTGCAGATACTCAGCACCGCCCTAAAGAAGGGGTGCAGAGGGAGATGCACACCTGCTTTAAGTAGGTATTCATTGAAAGCCACACAGTCTGGCTGCGAAAAATAGGCTCGTTCGTGAGGTTTATGAACTATGAGCTCTATATAATGGGGTATGAAGTAGGTCTTCCTAAATTCAGCTAATTTGAAAGAAGTTATGGAAGATGGAATTTTTGCTGTCCCAAATCCGCCTCATAATCTATAGGCTCCTCAGTCATACTATACCACTCGCCCGAGGCCCCCGACACAGACTCCTCTCCATACTTGGCTACTATAATAGCCATTGATGTTTCGACAGACATGATAATTGAAAATGAAGATAAAAAAGCTACAAAAATGTTAATAAAAGTTGGGAAATCCCTTTTCTACAAGTACCTAAATAGATGAAGACTTAGAAGACTCGTCGGAGGATGGTGGCCGAAAAACTCTCTGGAAGTAAGAAAACTTGGGAGGATTTGATGAATGTTTCACAAAGGTAAAGTACTGAAATGGCAAGATTTTAGCTTTTATACAAAGGAGGGATTCAATCCTGGCCATTGGATCGAGACCCAACTGATCAAAGGCATCCAAATTTCAACCGATTCGAGCCGTAGAATTCAAATGGTTTATATTCTGAACGCCTTAGATCAATGCCTGTGTCTTACACACGGGCCTCAGTGCGTGACTGATTTTTCCTAAATTACACGTGCTAATAATTGGCCATCATTATGCATTCAATGCAAATGACCATACGCGTATTAGTAGTCATTTCGATGCAGCCAACCCACATTGGAAACATGTGAAACCGTCAAATCACATGCACCAATATCTATGACAATTAATTTACAATTTAGCTTCGAAATTGAATCCCATGGTCTCAATATTGAGTCATCCCTTATAGAGGCTCTGCTCCAAATGAACTTGCCTATGATTCAACAAGGATTTCGGCCTCAGCCAGTTCAATTACGAGCTCGTCTCTGCTTCAAAAAGATTCCGGCCTTGGCCAGTTCAATTACGAACTCGCCTCTGCTTCAAAAGGATTTTAGCCTCGGCCAGTTCAATTACGAACTCGCCTATGCTTCAAAAGGATTTTAGCCTCGACCAGTTCAATTACGAACTTGCCTTTGCTTTAAAAAGATTTCAGCCTCAGCTAATTTAATTACGAACTCGCATCTGCTTCAAAAGGATTTCAGGCTCGGCCAATTCAATTACGAACTCGCCAATGCTTCAAAAATAACTTTATTACCCTTGTACATTAACTTAGGCAGTTCGACGATGACATTCCACAAATGTGTCTGTTGCAAAGTAAGCAAAACTTAAATAACTTAATAAATTCCATGCACAATATAAATATCTATGCCTGGACGTGGGGGACTAATGTCACACCACAAATTTCAAGATTTGCTAGCTTTATTATTAAAGTCCAGGCAAGAAATAAATAATCACACATGGACTTGAGAGACTATTGTTATGACTCATAAATAGGAGCGCCATGTGGCACCACATCTGTACAGTGGGACCAGTCCAATTGAACTAGGACAAATTTTGCTGTCCTCTGATGTGTCAATCGAGGCCTAGTGCTATTTCGAAGCCCATTATCCGAGGCCATTATCGTAGCCGAGGCCCTGCCACTTCGAGGTACCATGTGTCCAAGACTCCTTAGCTGGTGACGGTCTACGTGCACAGATTTGCTAATGATGAAAATCTTATTACGAATTATTGATGTAACCTTTGAGAAAAGTATATTTGTGTCTTGTCTTATCAAATGTAAGAACATTTAATGCTTTGTAAGGCTAGAAGCTCAATGAGGTGATGGCTAGGACTTGATGCCTCGGGCAAGGAGATGAGGCCACGTGTAATTTGATCCAAAGGTCACCATTTAATTTGTTAATTTGTAATACTATAAATACCCTGACCATGCAACAATTGAAAGCGAATGAAAATCTTACTATTTGGAGTTATATTATTCTCTCATATATCATCATATTTCAACTACAAATCATGTTCTTGATTGACCGTTGATTATTATACAATATTGTTCCCTAAATATCGCCAGAACTCGAACGAAAACGTCTCGTGTCGTTGAGCTCCTCCCACTTCAAACTTTGGAGCTATCTTGACCGTCGATCGGCAGTAACGTGTTGGATTTAGCTTACGTATGCATGAGTGGACTCGACATCTGTTGAGTTCATTTTTTGAGGTCAACACCTATCATATGGACACGATCATACCGTATATGCATTAGCCTATCGTATACGTATGAGCTTACCTTAGAGGGTCATATGAACCTACCATTTATTCACGAGCCTATCGTATTTGTATCAATGTACTATATATGCACACACAAACCTTGTCATACATGCAACACTCACATTTTATGAAAATCACTCCTTTTATGTTGGAATGAGAAGGATTTATGTCTTTTTTTAGTTAAAAGAGGGCGGTACCTCTGAGATTTTATTAATATGCCCTCACTTGTGACGGAGAAATATCATGGTTACATGAAAATAATGAGAGCAGTAAATTAGGAAGTACTACTTCCCTTACAATGAAAGTAAATGACGAAGAATAAAGAAGTAAACAAGAAAGTACTACTTCCTTTACAATAAGAACTAATGTAAGAAAAAAAAAGTATTGAAAGATAAAATAAAATTCAAACTCTGATACTAAGCAATCCATGTCTGTCAACTTGTACTAGTGCCCTAATATATCGGGTAGGTCAAGTGATCCATATACCTGATGTCGTTGATGATCCCAATCCTCAGCAGCAAGAGCATCTGCATCTTGGTTTCCTTCTCTGTAAATGTAGGAGACCGTATCTCTATTGAAGCATATGATGTTTGCGATACGTCTAAGTATGCCTTGAATAGCTCATGGTCCTCCTCTTCTAATGATGCAGTGAATAGCCACTATAGAATCTGACTCAACCTAAATTGCTGAATAACCCTGTCCTTGAGCTAGTAAAATCCCATCAAGAATAGCCTGGAGTTCTACCTCTAATATCATGCATGGTCCATAAAAAGCTGAGAAAGCCCTGATACAGTATCCTGCATGATCTCTAATGATGTCTTCCCCACTCGCATAACCATCATTAATGTATCCATCAGTATTGATCTTGACAGATCTGATTGATGGAGTGCGCCACCAAACCAGAATATGGGAGATGGGGAAGGGTGGTCCATAAAAATACCAAATATGGGTGCAAGTGTCAAGTTCCCTCACCAATGCATCTCTTGAAATAGTCCTCCCATATGAAAAAAAGAGATCATGCGATAGACCCTCCAAATGATACATCTGGCTACCATGCAATCCCCATATACTTCGCATTATTTCTCGCGGTCCATAGATACCAAAATATCAGTAGAGAAATGATAATGTGAATGTGTCCAAAACGAATATACTGCCCAGAATACCCCCATTTTCGAAATCTCTATCGACTCCCTCTCCTGAGCTTGTAGGTATTTGAAAAATATCCTCAAAATGTTGTTGATGGGGTCCGGAGACTAAACTGCTAAATGAGGAGCTAATGTAATAACATGAGAACTCTGAGTATGCATCCTAATGGGAGCAAGTGTAGAATTATCTGAGGGTTGAGAGGTAGTAATATACGGAGCAATATTGCTAATAACAGGTGGAACAATATAAAGACTAAGAGCCATATGATTAGCAGTTGTCTGTAATGTAGTAAATGTAGCAACGAGGTTAATAGGAGCAATGGTGGTAACAGTCTGAGGAATAGAATGAGATCACATCTGATGTAATATCTTATCTTATTTGATTTCTCTTAATAGGTGTCCATCTCTGGCGAGACATAGTTACAACCTCCTTCACCTTACCATTATCCTTAGCTAAAAATGGATTAGGCCTATAAGTCAAGTCAACAATAACCACGCCCACAGATTGTGGGGCATGATACAAACCACTAGAAAAACTCTCATCCGAATGTCCGAAGTGTCTACATCAAAAGCAAAAAGTCGGTGCCTTATCATAAACAATAGGTTTCCAATATCCTCATTCCCCTCCCTCTTAATATATACTCTATTAGGGAGTTTACATTCTAGATCAACCTCAATACATACTCACACCTCACTAGGCCGTCGAAGATCAGAACTTGCTTCTTCAATACGAAGTGGGAGCCCAATAGCCTTAGCTACAGCAAATAATGCACTCTTAACCCGAAAATGGATAGGGAGCAAAGGAAATGAAACCCAAACTAGAGCAATAGGAACCTCATGCTTATGACTAAACTGGGGGTCCACTTAAAAATTCGCATGGGGCAACCATCAATATACCAAATAGGTTTGAGGAATAATCATGAGTAATCATCCTTATGCACCATATGAATGATAATATGTACATCATCAATAAAGCCAGTCTTATAAGCACCAATAAAACCAAAGCGCATAAAATTTTTGCGTACCTTGGCAATAGAAGGTTTGCGATGAATAAATTTACCCACAAGCATAAACCTGTATGCCTTTGCCAAAAACAGTTCATCTGATTCATCAAAGAAGATAGTAGGTTCACCATGATGGATGTATGGTTCCTTAGAAACCAAACTATGATCTCTAGAGTCTTGGGGAGCACGCATGACATTAGCAAAAGATTTCCTCAGACTTCTCTCTGACTAAGTAACAATCAGCCTGTTATTAATAGTAGCAACATGTGATTGTAGAGCTAGTAACCGGAGTACCAGAAGAGGTATCAAGTAGCCTAGATGAAGTCAGAATAGTGGAGTTAACCAAGGGAGGCCGCGCGTGAGATCCACACACCGACCATCAATTCTATTAATCGACTTGTTACCTATGATTTTATGTCCCTCAATTGTATTTGTATTGGTCGAATTTGGATCAAAAACCTCGAAAATACCATCAATTCCAGAATCCAAATCTCCATCGCGTACATGTTCATTTGGTGGAATCAAATCGAAATTGTGGGTGTTAATTGGAACAGTTATTGAGTACCCATAGTATTACTAACCTAAATTGAAGTTTCCCTCATCGAATTAAACATTTATAGCAACAGATTTTCTTCAAATTGATCTGTCCCAAATCTTTCATATAGAACTGTCACTTCACCCATAAAATCAGCAAGTTTAGGTTGTAATTGGGTTTGATCCATGGTTGGGTTAGGTGCACTAGAGGGTGGGGAAGATGACCTATATGGTTCGTGACCATGGGTTTGGGGGACAGCCCAAGATTTCTTATTTTTCGGACTGCACTGAACGGGGTTCATGAATGACGCATATTTTGGGTTTAATTCAGTTCGAGCTACTATTGTTTGGACCAAATTGAGGCGATATTCAGAGTCGCTTGGACATGGGCAATCGACCAGTAGTGGTCCGCGATTAAGGTGGTGGCCGGAGGATGTGATTCCGGCAGTTTGCATAGTTTCGACTTGCTGGTTTTGATTCCTAAATTCAGCCACGTGAGTTGATGATATTGGAAGATGTTTGGTGTACCATTGTCCAATGGTTTTCGCGGTCGGGAGGTGGTTGAAAATTGCTCCATAGTCGGCAAATGAGAGGGGGAAAATCGTTAAATGAATTAGGTTCTTTGAGAAGGAGTTATGTCTTTAATCATATTTTAAAATTTTTAGGTCTTGTTCATAATACAAAAAATAATAATAAATAAATAAAGTAGTAGTCACAAAACAACAGTTAGTTATAATTATAAAGGGTAGAACAACCTACATAATGAGGTTCATTTCCTGGCCTACGACTAAGATTTAAACATAGAATTTATGTAAAATTCAATAATTTAAAACAAAAGGGATAGCCACTAGAAACTATTTCTTTCTTTCGTGGATAAAGTATTGCACCTTTTTTTCTTGTTCTTTTGTTGTCTTGCTCTCACTTTTTTGTTGACTTTTACTTTCCAATGTGTATAACCACTCGGGTCCATGAGCACTTGATTCGAATCTAAATCTTTACACCTTTCATATAAAGTAGTATAACATGTATGCACTTTACTAGTAAGATCCTCTAGTTTAGTAGTTAACTTCCTATGAACCTGTTGACACCTTAAAAATACAGCCTAAGATTAAAGGTCCAAAAGGAGAGGCCCAATTGGGAAGTCCAAGATAAAGGCCTAGTAAGAATCATTAATGAAGGTAATAGAAGCCCAGAAACAAGGAAGAGCCATCGCCCAAGCTTGCAGAACGAACAGAGGCCGAGCGAATGAAGGGCCATGCGATTGCTTAGAGCAATGGTCCCGTTATCGCCCAAACCTTCGAAGTCGCCCAGGATGAAGCACATCTAAGGCATTATGGCCAACTAATCCAGCAGTTATGGAAGCAGTTATTAAACGAATTAGACATGCCCCACGACTTAAAGATAGACAGTTAAAATGCAAGAGTGATGACAACGGTTATGAGGTAACTCCTCCCCAACAAATCGGTTATTATGAAGAAAGTGGACAAGTTATAAAGTAATTGGACAGTTCCAAGCGGTTCTATCATCCAGCAATCATTAAAGGAATATATAAGGAAGTGAAGACATAGAGAAGAGCCCCCGAATAAAAAACTCTCAACAGAGAATATGTAATTTTCATTTCTTAGTTTAACTTTAAATTCCTTCTTTCAGTACTCATGTGCTTGCGTCCCTTGGAGGCATTTCGTCTATTTCCAATTTTAAATCTTTGTCAAGTAAATACACCCCTTTTTGGGACTTTGTCTCAAGAGGTTTTTTCCTTACACAATCGTCTGATCCTTTCTTTAATTGTTAGCGAACTAAAAAAGCGCGAAACAATTTGGCACTCCTAGTGGGACAATGGTGTTTTGTGAGTGAAGATACAAAAAGTGAGACATCATGACTCATAAGAATTCTTATAAGGAACCAGCAAGTCAAGGAGTAGTCCAATCTGTAATCGAGCGATATGAGGAGCAGCGCCACTCTCAACGAACAGATGGACTAAGTCAGAGCAGTTACCGCC
>CAIGRF010355188.1:0-11669 GCA_903798235.1 Fraxinus ornus | reverse complement strand
GACATATTTACAAAGCCAAACTTGAAGAAAGGCAACATGTTCAGCATGGTTAGGCTCAGCGACAGAAATACTATAAAGGCCCTGCATGCTTGAATATGATTCAGTAACCTTCTTGTCAAATTTTAGGGCGACACCAGAAATTAGGATACCAGGGAAGATAGTGTCGCCCAGAGGCGGAAGATTCAGTAAAGCCCCAACATCCCTTAGAGTAATAGACATGGGGGCAAGAGGGAAAACAAAAGTGTTGTACTCAGATGACCAAAAACTTAGCGCGATTGGAAAAAGCACTGGGTCATACGTTGGGGAGAAAAGAGTAATTTCCAATAGGTCCAGAATCCTAGCACGTTCAAAAATCAATTTGGTGGGACTATGAGCCACCATACGTGCATGCCACCTACGAAAATTAGAATCAGTTTTAGGCCAAATGCGAATACCTTTGTCACGAATTGGCTTCAAAGGCAAGGATTGCAAGAAAGGCAGGTCTTAAGAGTAGGGGAACAATTGACCCGCTGCTGTCCGCCCAATAGCCTCAGCATCATTAAACGATAGACCTAAATAGAATTCATTGAGGTCAACATTTGCTTGTGAAAGGAACGTTGGATTCACATATGGCCTCGTGAGAAGGGCTTGGAAATCTTCAAAACTAAAAGTGTCGTCAGAAGGAGTTTGTGAAGTCGCCATCGAAAGTAGAGTACAAGTCGTTCTTGAAGTTTGATTGAAGAATGCAGCAATGGAGAAAAGGATGGATTGCGAAATGGAGAAGAAGAAGCACAAAATATAGAGACGTGAATAAGAGCAATAAAGTGGTGTGTCTTTTGGGTTTATAAGGATTTGTAACGTCGTACTCCTCCAAGCAATGGAAGTACGTAATGATTGAAATTCTAGGGAATTTCAAATGTTGCGGGAAAGATACCAAGTGAATATGACAAAAATTAATAATTGGTATTAATTCTGCCATATTGGGGGGTAATTGTTGACATACTAAAAATGCAGCCCAAGATTAAAGGTCCAAGATGAGAGGCCCAATTGGGAAGTCCAAGATAAAGGCCTAGTAAGAATCATTGATGAAGGTAATAGAAGCCCAGAAACAAGGAAGCACCATCGCCCAAGCTTGCAGAACGCACAGAGGCTGAACGAATGAAGGGCCATGCGATCGCCCAGAGCAATGGTCTCGTTATCGCCCAAACCTTCGAAGTCGCCCAGGGTGAAGCACATCTAAGGCATTATGGCCAACTAATCCGGCAGTTATGGAAGCAGTTATTAAATGAATTCGACATGCCCCACGACTAAAAGATAGGCAGTTAAAAGGC
Source organism: Fraxinus ornus (assembly GCA_903798235.1). Lineage (NCBI taxonomy): Eukaryota > Viridiplantae > Streptophyta > Magnoliopsida > Lamiales > Oleaceae > Fraxinus > Fraxinus ornus. The sequence continues at coordinate 10,359 of CAIGRF010355188.1, read as the reverse complement.
AAGAGTGATGGCAACGGTTATGAGGTAACTCCTCCCCAACAAATCGGTCATTATGAAGAAAGTGGACAAATTACAAACTAATTGGGCAGTTCCAAGCGGTTCTATCATCCAACAATCATTAAATAAATATAAAAGGAAGTGAAGACATAGAGAAGAGCCCCCCGAATAAAAAACTCTCAACAAAGAATATATAATTTTCATTTCTTAGTTTAACTTTAAATCCTTCTTTCGGTACTCGTGTGCTTGCGCCCCTTGGAGGCTACTTTAAATTTCCTCCTAGTTACTCGTGTGCTTGCGCCCCTTGGAGGCGTCGTGTTTTGTTTCCCGTTGTAAATCTTCGCCAAATTAATACACCCCTTTTTGGGACTTTATCTCAAGAGGTTTGTCCCTTACACAATCATCTGATCCTTTCTTTAATTGTTAGCGAACTAAAAAAAGCGCGAAACAGAACCTTTCTCGACTCATCGGTGAAAGAAGCAAATTCTTCAACATGAAAATTTAGAACTTGGGAAGAAGCTTCCCAACAAGTCAACAAATTGTCTAAATTACCCTTGGAGGCAAGTACTGCTGATGGTGAGGATGTGTGAGGATGAGGATAATTCATACGGATCTTGGAAGACTTTCTTGGCACAACCATTCCTTCTTCGTCACTCTTATTGTCGAACCCTTCAACTTTTTCTCATTTCCCATCTATCAACTTATATCCCATACGTTCTAATGTTTTGTTATTTAAATCAAAGCTATGGTGAATACGTAAAGTCTTTTCACTTGCAACATCTACACTGATGTGAGTCAAAATTGCGATATAACCATTCCATTCTGAAGCCGACTACTGATTGAAGTGGAAAGTAAGGTAACCATCCACGCAATGACGTAATGAGTTAAATTTGGATTTTCATGCCAGCCCCATTTATATAAATAATCATACACTCATTTGTATAGAAATAAAAATTTGAATACTCGAACTAGACATACGATTGCGCATTATTTTTTTTGACACGAGAAAATAAAATAAGCATCTTCATAATAAGTTCTATATATATTCTCATCCGATCACCTATGATATTCATATAGCATATTAAGACAAAATATTATAAAACCAAATTTCAACATATTTACGTTGAGGTTACATAAGTATTTACCATACCATTTCAAAAGCTACACATATAGAATATATAATCCCAAAAATATAATTCAATAGATTGTAAGATCAAAACAACAACCCACAACATAACTCTAATTGTTGTCATTCAAGTGCATCGAACTTTGGAATCTCGTAAGAGCTCCACAACTATTTATGTCTTCTATGAAGTTCCATACTCGTCTACAATGCAAGAATTACATAAGCTAATACTCAGTAAGTAAAAATCATGCATTCCATGAGTATGAGTAATATAAGTATATGACACTATGTCATTTCCTAAAAAACATCAAGCTAAAATTGTCAAAGTCATTGGGCCCTTGACCCACCTACTATGCACCGGATAGAGCTCTGCGCAATATCAACAATCAAATGGCCAATATGATATCGACACAATCGAGTGGACCATCCTTTTGTTACCACTATAGGCACATCCCTAACTGCCCCTACAATCACCCAAAAGTATCCCACCTACCGTGCAAATAACATAACATCAAAAGGGCTCAGTCGGGTAGCCCACCGTCCTGTGATCACCAAAAGCATATCTCCTATCTACCATTGTGATCATCTAGGAAGTTTCACTTGTGATGCCAAAACATATCACATATGCATACTTCATCGATGCCCTAATACTGGTCAATAAAATATTTTACAATGTAAATTCATTTTTCCAATCATGTTGTGCATACTAGACTTTTAACGATGGATATATGTCGTGCATGCACACAAAAATGCTCATGAATGGAAAACTCAATCAATGTATTTCAAAGCCACATGCTCAATCATTGCATCCGTCATATGATATACAATGAACTCCTTATCAAGGTTATACAAATGTTACGACAATATTTTATAGAATTGCTCAAATATTATGTTCTTACATCGTAGTTGTAAATGGATTTTTACTTACTTGTTTGAATTTGTGTGTGAGAGCTTTCTACAAAGTATGATTCAAGTCTCTTTCCATTTAAGGGCCGCAAACAACCTGTAGTACCATTTAATATCAAATATGGTCATCAATTTCATAAGATTAACACACACAATCTCACACTACAACCATAGATGCCAAGATAATCTAGATAACATTAGAACTTCAAGTTACTAGTTGCATTCCAAAACAGCCTTATCACCCCTCTATTTTCAAACTCTGGTGCATCTAAACATCATGTAATCGTATCATTAATGGTCTAACATTTGTCTAAATCAGTTCTCTAAGCTTTTGAGGTGATTATTGGATGTTAAAGATTGAAACTATGAAAATTCTCAAATTGGAAAGTTTTATTTGCTGCTCGATCTAGTTTCATTCATCTTTTTAGACCCTTAGCCACCTTGAATCATTTCGCATTTTTTACCACTCTTATGTAAAATGCATATGAAGCTGTTCATGCCACATATTTACCAAAGTACATGATTTTCAGACGCAAGTTCAGTCCTTTTTTACAGAAAACCAAATCAGGCAATCTCCCTATGACTATTTTCAGTTTCTATTGTCTTAGCATACACCAATCAGATCCAAGGTGTTAGAAATCAATTCTATATTTTTAACACTTACATAAAAACATTCATATTTATAGATACAAGTTATACCCAAGATATTATTCAAAATCAAAGGTTAATACCTCAAAATCTAGCAACCATTAGATCTATCTATGTTGATTTCATTCAAGTTCTTGTAATCAATTACCCTTCTATTTGCCATCACAAAAACACTAACTGACACGACCCATCCCAAGTCACCCTAATGAACCTGACACGTGTCGTGCGCCGATGGTAGATACCAATGAAGTGTCGGACCCACCACCAAGGCGACTATGACCTGTTCTAATAGTGACACACTTTTATAAAAGATTTGATAGAGTCCCCCCTGTAATATGGACTAAAACCCCCGAAATAAAATCAACATTCTCAAACGAGTCCATATAATTTAACATAGGACACACCAACCCCTAACAACTCAAACCATTCACCATAAAATACTGGAAAGTAGACTTCTACAAATATATAACAACCAAAAGCCCCGACTATACTCAAAATACTCAATATGCAATGAGCCCATGACATGCATACATGAAATACAACTTAACTTTTCTAAATATGTACTATGTAAATGGACAAAATGGGTCATACAAATATAGACAAGTGTGGCTCAACTCGGTGGATCAGTAGGCTTCGGTACTGCTCAACTCAGCTACTATCTGGTAAGAAAAGAGGTAACAAAATATGTGAGTTTGCAACTCAGTGAGTGGATATTTTACAAGTATATTATTCTTTACTTTATGCATATTTTCTGAAAATTCTTACTCTTTTGAAACTCTGAGAAATCCTGAAATCTGATACTACTCTTAAAAACAGAAACATGATTACATCATAAAATTCTGCATTCTTGATTCCAAATAAATAACTTTAAAGTATAACGAATATAATCAATCTAGTATATATCAAAATCTTTGAAATCATTTGTTCTTCCATACTATAAGTTGAAACCTTTATGCTGAAAACTGAATAATTTGAATTCTATAATCTGGAAATCTTTTAAGATGTAGCAATACTGAAATATCAATTCCATACTATAAGCTGAAAACTTTATTCTGAGAGCTGAATAAACTATATTATATAATTTGAAATCTGATAAGCTGTATAAATACTGAAAAATCACACCAAAAAGGTACCCGAAATAACCTCACTCATGTATCGACTAGTACCGATATACATGGTAAAGCAATTCAATTCTGAAATTCTGAGATTCTGAAAATCCTGTAATTTTGTAATTCTGAAATTCTAAGTCATACGCGCGTAGAGCTATAATCTGGTCATACACTATGGAAACACATTCACAATAGTGCAGAACGAGTAAAATCACCATAACTGATCATACACTGTGGAAACACATTAACGCCAGTGCACATTGTGTAAAATAACCATATAAAGTCATACATTGTGAAAACACATTCACACCAATGCAGACTGGAGAAAAATCACCCGGGTACTTTCTGGTGGTTTTAAAATAACTTTAAATATACTGAAGTATGTAATATGAATATAACATGCTTAAAAAAATGATTTCAATAAACTGAATTTAATTTAAAAAGAAATGACTATTAAATCCATTTAGTTCTGAAAGTCGTGCTGTCAAATCAAGTATATTAAATAATTTATTTTCTCATATGATATAAATTCAATAAATATTGATTTCTGAAAAATAAACTTTTCTACTCACAGAGTACGAGCCACAAACTAGACTGCCTGATAAATGTTCCTAATATGCTCGTCGCCACCTGAAATACGGCATGAATATCCAATTTAATATCTACATTTTATCCCATAAAATCATTATTTCAAGTATGGACTTCCAATTGAGCCATGTTCAACTAATTCAACTTCCATTGGCATTTTTACTAATCAACGCACAATTACACATATATCAATCCAGTCAAATCGATATGTGCACCTGCTCTTTTTCCATTCCAACAGCTTATAATCCATATGACTTACTCTCATTCCCAACACCATTTAATTAGCACAGTTTAGTCCATAATAATAAAACATCAAATTTACTTTCTACACTTCCAAATAAGTATTTCATCATCACAATCATTACCACCAAATAGCATTGATTCAAGAACCCAAATAAAAATTCTAGGGTTTGCCAAAAATAGCATTTCTTACCTTAATATAAATGGAGACTAATGAATCAAAATTCTTGAGCTCCAATTTAATCTCGTATCCCAAAAATCTAAAAATTTAATCAGAAATTAAATCTTAGAAATTGAACATTATATACCTCTACCCTTAAAGAAAATAACGAGGATAACGAGAAAATCGAATTTACCATATCCTCTTTCATTTCCTCCTCTCTTTCTTTTCTTTCTTCCTTTCTTTCTTCCCTTTCTTCTTCTCTTTTCTCGGTCTCTTACTGTTTCGGTTTCTTTCTCTCCATGTATTGTGTATAAATGGGGAGGAAATGGTGTAGAAATGTCTAGATATTGGGGTTATTGCATAAGAAGCCCATTAACTACCAATAATGAATAAGTAAGTCTTCTATTTAAAATTCTCATCAATCTTAAATCCTTACATTCTAAAACTTGAAAAGTGAACTCCCAACTTAAAATTGCATCCATTCAAACCCTTGAATATTTAATCCATTACAAAATAAGTCTCAAGAAAATAATTTATTCAAATCAAGTCCCAATTGACCTTGACTTAGACCATTCAACCATATGACTATTGACTAAATAAAATCTTGACTTTGAATTGTAGAATGGGGTCTAACAATCTTACATCCTTAAAAGAATTTCATCCTCGAAATTCGATGGACATCTGGCTAATCAGTAAATAGATGAGAATATTGTGCACGCATCTGGTCCTCATTTTCCCATATAGCCTCTTCTACTGTCTGATTCCTCTAAAGTACCTTAACAACTGAATGCACTTTTCTGTCAAGAACTCTCACTTGCGCTTATATATAGGACAAGTTCTCCTTCAACTGAATTGGTTGAGACTTTAGCACATGAGAAGCATCGCCGATGTACTTCCGAAACATAGAAACATGAAAACATCATGGATCCTAGACAGCTCATTTGGTAAATCTAATCGATATGCAACTAAGCCAATCCGCTTAGTAAACTGATAAGGTCCAACATATCGTGGACTCACCTTTCCTCATTTGCCAAATCGTATATAACATAAAACAATAATCTAACAAATAGCCTTGGCAAAAATAATTTACTTAATATACCAAATATATCATCACGTTGCTTTCTATAACACCACCATAGCACTCATTTACTTGCTATTCGCCATATCGTGTTGTAATATCATATAACTTCATCACATACTTATGGCCATATCGTATGCCCCTAACATTTTATCATGTCAATTTTCTTAAGATCACAAATAATAGTCATCATATATATTACGTGGACTTTTCATACGTCAATACGTCACTAATATCTCGTATTCTAATTTCTTAATCTCCATAAACTCTAACTCTACTATTCCTTACTATTTTCTTCCTTGTCTCAAATTCAATTCCTTCTGATCAAAAACACACTTCAAACTTTATAATTGGTAAATATTTGACATTTCTCACCGTAAAGGTAATGTCTCCAAATCTTCCATGCTAACACCACTGCAGCTAACTCCAAAACATGGGTTTGGTAGTTTAACTCATGCTTCTTCAATTGTCTCAACGCATAAGCTATAACATTTCCATTCTACATTAAAACACAACTCAATCCTTGGCGTGAAACATCACTATAAATCACAAACTCTTGGCTAGGACATGGAAAAATAAGTATGGGAGCAGAAACTAATCTCCTCTTCAATTCTCGGAAACTCTTTTCACATTCCTCAGTCTACACAAATTTAGAGTTCTTACGAGTCCAACCAGTCAGAGGAAAAGCAATTTTAGAAAAATCATCTACAAACCGACGATAATAACTTGCTAGCCCAAGGAAACTCCGTACTTCTGTAACATTAATAGGGCATTCCCATTTCATCACAGCCTCAATTTTTAAAAGGATCTACATAAATGTCTTTTGCCAAGATAACATAACCCAAAAACACAACTTTATCAAGCCAAAATTCACATTTACTGAACTTAGCATACAACTTTTTATCTCGTAAAACTTGTAAAATAATCCTCAAGTGCGTAGCATGCTCATCACAACTGCGGGAATAAACCACTATATCATCAATAAAAACAATCCCAAATTGGTCTAAATATAAGTGAAGCACCTTATTCCTCAGATCTATAAATGCTGTTGGGGCATTCGCCAACTTAAATGGCATCCCCAGAAACTCATAATGGTCATATCGTGACCTAAAAGTAGTTTTCTGTACATCAACATCCCTAATTTTGAGTTGATGGTACCTTGAACACAAATCAACCTTAGAAAATATCGTGGCACCTCGAAGTTGGTCAAACAAATCATCTATACGAGGCAATTGGTACTTATTCCAAATAGTCACTTTATTCAATTGTCTATAGTCAATACATAATCTCATCGTGTCATCTTTCCTTTTTCACAAATAATACCGACGCTCCCCAAGGAGACGTACTGGGTTTAATGAAACCCTTATCCACTTAGTCTTGCAACTGAACTTTCAATTCCTTCAGTTCGACGGAACTATCCTATAAGGTGTTTGTGAAATAGGGACGGTTCCTGGGACCAAATCAATGGTAAACTCAATTTCCCAGTTTGGCGGTAGACTTGGAAGATCTTCAAGAAAAACATCAGGCAATGCTCTTACCACTAGTATATCATCAAGTTTCAACTTAGTAATATTGGTGTCAATCACATGAGCCAAATAAGCTTGACAACCTTTTCTAAGAAATCTCCCAGCATCAAGTACATATATGACACATGAAGTTAATATTCCCCGTTCACCACTAAGAAAAATTTTAGGCTCTCTTGGCTTTCTGAATACGACCTCCTTACAGAAGCAATCAACTAAAGCATGGTTTGTAGCTAAGAAATCCATGTCCAATATAACATCAAAATCATGAATATCAAGGGAAATCAAATTAGTTTTCAACTCCTGATTATTCACTCTAATCATGCAATCTTTGTAGACACTGTAAGCTAAAAGTGAATCTCCTACAAGAATCGCTACCACCAAATCACCGTCTAACGGTTCTAACATATAATCCGCATAAATAGTAAAGGCATATGATATAAATGAATGCGTAGCACCTGAATCAATTAAAGAACGAGCATTTCTACCAAAAATAAATAACGTACCCATGACACATCTGGCGACTCATCGGCATCGTGCAGTGCCACAGCAAAACTCTTCCCTGAGTCCAGGGACTTCCTACCAGACCTTTCTGTCTATTACCACTACTGCCCACAACATCCGACTGACTAGCACTAGTAGTACCTGCTTTACCTACAAATTTGTCCTTGTTCTGATTCTGTCTAGAAACACCAACACTAGGTTGTAAAGATATCCCCTGTGATGTACCACCCTGTTGAAAGCGAACTGGACACTCTTCCCATAAGTCCAGTCTGACCACGGTGATAACAAACACCAACGTCCTTAAGGCGCTCACCATTATGAAATTTCCCGTACCACTGAAACTGGGGAAATCTGGCAACACTAAGGCTATCACCCTGTCTTGGTGTGACTGATCTCTGGACTGACACTGGGTATGAGTACGACTGCTCCCTTGTTGCACTATTCTCTGACTAAATCTCGAACCCTAACTTCCACTAGATTTAGACTTAAAGCTACCAGAGGTGGAAACACATAATCCACTTCTTCAGTGATCCCTAGGCCACCGACACTCCTGCTCGTGGCTGATTACTACCACCAATTCCAGGTCTCATATGTTGTTGACCACTTTGTCGTTCTAAAATACTTTTCTCGACTCTCAACGTTGCTTTTACTAGTTTCCTAAAATTTCATACCCCGAGACTGTTACTACTGATCTAATTTCTTCTCTCAACCCATACTCAAACCTCCTACACTTATCAACTTCATAAGCTACAAGGACAGCGACATACTTTGATAATTCTATAAACCTTTTCTGATACTCCGCTACTGAAGAGGTTTGCACTAACCTCAAAATTCATTCTGTTTATTTTTTATTGGAACAAGGCAGTAATACTCATTAAAATCATCTCTAAACTCACTCTAAGTGATCATTGTAGGATCAACATACTTACTCTGTACAGATTTCCACCAATCATACGCACCTCCTTCTAACAGAAAAGTAGCAAGAATTACTTTTCGATCATCTGTACAACCCATAACATCAAATCTTTTCTCAATCATTGTCAGCTAAGATTCGGCTTCTGCGGGATCAGCCATGCCAGTGAATACCTTAGCTCCTAATTTAGTTGCTCGCTCAATGCTATGATATTTATCAGAACTGCGTAGAGCAGAAACATCGGCTGTGGTAATCTTATCAGCTATATTATCAGCCTGAGCTACATCTTCATACCGTAGCTGCTCACGAGACTGAGGAGCTGATTCCTCACCCCTACTCTCTTCTCTAATATTCTCTCTATTAGAAGCAGCATGGGGTTGAGACGGCATATCCGAGAGCCTGCGAGTCCTACCACTACGAGTCATGAACTCTGACTAACAAATATGCATGATATGTTGGGAAAGAAATTGGAGTAAATGTAATGCAAACTCACACTATGACCTGGCTCTGATACCAATTGACACGACCCGCTCCAAGTCACCCTAATGAACCCGACACGTGTCGTGCGCCGATGGTAGATACCAACGAAGTGTCGGGCCCACCACCAAGGCAACTATGACCTGTTCTAATAGTGACACACTTTTATAAAAGATTTGATAGAGTCCCCCCTGTAATATGGACTAAAACCCCCGAAATAAAATCAACATTCTCAAACCAGTACATATAATTTAACATAGGACACACCAACCCCTCACAACTCAAACCATTCACCATAAAATACTGGAAAGTAGACTTTTACAAATATTTAACAACCAAAAGCCATGACTATACTCAAAATACTCAATATGTAATGAGCCCATGACATGCATACATGAAATACAACTTAACTTTTCTAAATATGTACTATGTAAATGGACAAAATGGGTCAGACAAATATAGACAAGTGTGGCTCAACTCGGTGGATCAGTAGGCTCCGGTACTGCTCAACTCAGCTACTATCTGGTAAGAAAAGAGGTAACAAAATATGTGAGTTTGCAACTCAGTGAGTGGATATTTTACAAGTATATTATTCTTCACTTTATGCATATTTTCTGAAAATTCTTACTCTTTTGAAACTTTGAGAAATCTTGAAATCTGATACTACTCTTAAAAACAGAAACATGATTACATCATAAAATTCAGCATTCTTGATTCCAAATAAATAACTTTAAAGTATAACGAATGTAATCAATCTAGTATATATCAAAATCTCTGAAATCATTTGTTCTTCCATACTATAAGTTGAAACCTTTATGCTGAAAACTGAATAATTTGAATTCTATAATCTGGAAATCTTTTAAGCTGTAGCAATACTGAAATATCAATTCCATACTATAAGCTGAAAACTTTATTCTGAGAGCTGAATAAACTATATTATATAATTTCAAATCTGATAAGCTATATAAATACTGAAAAATCACACCAAAAAGGTACCTGAAATAACCTCACTCATGTATTGACTAGTACCCATATACATGGTAAAGCTATACAATTCAGAAATTCTGAAATTCTGAAATTCTGTAAT
>CAIGRF010355181.1:9378-25737 GCA_903798235.1 Fraxinus ornus | reverse complement strand
CAAATTAGGTATGAAATTGAGGCTCGTTATTTATCCCTTTTTACTTATTTAAAAATATTTATTTTACTTTTACCAATTTAAAATCATTTAATTTTGTCCAAATATCATTATTATTATTATTATTATTATTATTATTATTATTATTATTATTTTAGATTTAAACAAATGGCACATCAATCGTCTAGGGTTCCAAGAAACATTTCAGTGTAAAAGTTATAATTAGCCCAATAAAGATAGTCATATAAATTAAATAGTAAATCCAATATTAATACATAATCTAAATGACATGATAATAATGAAAAATAAGTGCATTGCATTGCGAATTCCTAGATGATAAGAGCTAGGTGATGCGACGCAATTACCTAAAGCAATATGGACTCCGTATTGTCCTGACCAGATATTTTAGTTATATTCTAAATTAATAATTTGGAACTTTTGAGAATTGTTATTATTATGAATAAATCATTTCAAACAATGTATTTTACCTTACAAAATCGTCAGTCAATTTGATTTATAAAACGAACATATCAATGAACTTCTATAATATGGTTTCACACGATTCAGCCAATTGTCAAAATTTATCATTTTCCAAGTTATGATGTCAATTAAGTTCATTGATGTTAATTAATTTTATCTAATTTTCGTATTTATGTTTTAAAAATATAATTAATACTTACACTTATTAATTTAGGGTTTCTAGATTGGTGGTGTTACTATTTGAACATTCTATTGTGTAAGTATGTTTACTTTACTAGCAGATTAGTAAACATGATATCATTGAACTATTCTTCCATTCGTGTAAATGATGACATGCTCCATACAGGCTTCTTCCTAACACAATTCAATTCTTATATTTATGTTCATTTTGGCCATGAACATCACTCTGGTGCTATGAGAGTTTCTAAGGAATTAAGCCCCTATAATTCCTCTTTGAAGCGGTCCCACTTCTTTTTCACACATGCGATCTCTTAATTAAGAGTAACCGGCATTACTCTCTTCTAATATTTCGATGCATTAGGATAAAAGCTTAGCATATCATTTATTCCTTATGGGTATCACTATTTTTATCATAAGAATGGACTGAGATGAGTTTCCACACATATACAAGAACAAAATAATGTAATTGATAAAGGCATCATTCTTTGAACATGTATTTCCTTACAAGTCCAAAGAAGGACCAAGTTCGTCAAAACGAACATTTGAGACTATTAGTGAAAATAGTCCGGACGAAGGACATGAAGAAAATGAAGAGATTCAAAATGAACCTAGAAGTAAGAGCAAGGACAAAAAAGCCTTTTGGTCCAATTTTTTGACCTATCCTCGAGAAAGTGAACATCAAACTTTTAGAGATGCAGTAAGCTCTACTAAAGGACCTTTGTGGATATAGACCATTAGGAGCGAAATTGATTCCATACTATAAAATCACGCTTCTTAGTTAGTAGATCTTCTCCCTAGGTGTAAACCTCTAGAATCCAAGTGGATTTTCGAGAAAAAGATGAGAGCAGATGGATCAATTGATAAATACAAGGCGAGGCTTATAATTAATGGTTATAGACAATAAGAATGTCAAGATTACTTTGATGTCTATTCTTTTGTAATGAGAATAAATTCCATAAGGATGGTACCAGCAAATGCTGTCATGCACAATCTTGAATTATATCAAATTGATGTGAGAACAGCCTTTCTAAATGGAGATTTGGATGAAGAAAACTGCATGAAATAACCTAAGGGCTTCACTATACCGGACAAGAAAAAGAATCTTTAAATTGGTGAAATCTTTGTATGGTTTAAAACAAGCACCAAAATAATAATATGAAAATTTGATAGTACTAAATGGATTTAAAATCAACAAATGCGATAAATGTATTTATATCAAAGACATTGAGAATGGATATGCTATTCTGTGTCTATACGTTGATGACATGTTCATTGTTGGTAGATCTACTTAGCTTATTTATTGCATAGGTTACGTGAGGTCTTGTGCAACTTATTAGTTACATTAGATAGACTTCGACATCAATATTTATACCCACATTTTTTACCCATCATACTGGATCCTTCGTCAAATTCATAGATTTTCTATAGTGATGGAGAACACCAGAGCTATAAGGGCTTTCCAGTAGGACATGTTGACTTTGCAATGGAATATAGCTAACATCTGCGCTACTTGACAGTTCATTAAGAGGAATACCTTTGTACTATGTTGTGATCATGATTAATTACTTTAAAATCATTTATTTTACTTTACCAATTTAAAATCATTTAATTTTGTCCAAATATCATCATCATTATTATTATTATTATTATTTTAGATTTAAACTAGACACATTCTACTGTAAAAATTATAATTAGCCGCGATAAATTAAGATAGTCATATAAATTAAAATAGTAAATGCAACATTAATACATAATCAAAATGACATGATAATAATGAAGTAAGTATTTTGCATTAGGAATTCCTACATGATGAGAGTTAGGTGATGCGACGCAACTACTTGAGACGGGGATGGGCTCAATATTGTCCTAGACCAGATATTCTAGTTATGTTCTAAATTAATAATTTTAAAATTTTGAGAATTGTTATTATTATGAATAAATCATTTCAGACCATATATTTTACCTTACAAAATCGTTGGGAAATTTATTATTTTGCAAGTTATGTCAATTAAGTTCATTGAAGTTAATTAATTTTATCTAATTTCCACATTTATGTTTTAAAAAGATAATTATTACTTACACCTATTCATTTAGGGTTTCTAGATATGTGGAGTTACTATTTGGACCTTTCTTTGTGTTTAAGTATGTTTACTTTATTAGTTGATTAGTAAACATGATGTCCTTCACCAATTCTGCCATTTGCGTGGCTTCTTCCTAACACAGTTTAGTTCTTATAGTTATGTTCATTTTGGCCAAGAACATCTAATTGGCTCTGTGAGAGTTTCTAAGGAATTCAGCCCTTGTAATTCCCCTTTGAACCGATCCCATTTTATTCTTACATAGGTGATCTTTTAATTAAGAGTAACCCACATTACTCCGCTCGAATATTTGGACGTATTATTATCATTGCAATCTTAACTTATCATTTATTCCTTATGTGTATCACTCTTTTCATCATATGAATGGATTGGGATGAATTTCCATGCATATACAAGAACACGATAATGGAATCAAGAAATGCATCATTCTTTGAACACGTATTTCCTTGTAAATTCAAATAGGACCAAGTTCGCCAAAACGAACATTTGAGACTATTAGTAAAAGTGGTCCGAATGAAGGACACGAAGAAAATGAAGGAATTCAAGATGAACCTAGACGTAGTAAAAGAGCAAGGACAGAAAAATATTTTCGTCCAAACTTTTTGTCCTTTTGATGAGAAAGAGAATATCGAACTTTTAAAGAGACGGTAAGCTCTAGTGAAGGACCTTTGTGGAAATGGGCCAATAAGAGTGAAATTGATTCCATATTGCAAAATCACGCTTGTGAAGATCTTCCCCCTAGGTACACCCGTAGGATCCAAGTGGATTTTCAAGAAGATGAAAGTAGATGGATCAATTAAAAAATACAAGGCGAGCTTTATAATTAAAGGTTATAGACAACAAGAAGGTCTAGACTCCTTTGATACCTATTCTCCATGAATGAGAATAAATTCCACAATGATGGTACTAGCACTTGCTGCAATTGCTTCCATGCACAATCTTGAAGTACATCAAATTGATGTGAAAACAACCTTTCTAAATGAGGGTTTGGATGAAGAAATCTACACGGAACAACTTGAGGTTTTTACTATACTTGGACCAAAAAAAGTCTTTAAATTGGTGAAATCCTTGTATGGTTTAAAACAAACACCAATATTTAGGCTTGAAAAATTGGACAGTGCTAAGTGGATTTAAAGTCAAGGAATGCGATAAACGTGTTTATATCAAAGACACTGAGAATATTATTGTGTCTATACATTGATGACATGCCCATTGTCAATAGATCTACTTAGCTTACATATTGCATAGGCTATGTCCGGTCTTTTGCAACTTAAAGTACAATAGATAGACCTCAACATCAATATTTATACACACATTTTTTACCCCTCATACCAAATCCTTCGTCAGATTCACCGATTTTGTTTCAGATTCTCTGTAGTAATGGAGAACACTAGAGCTATTAGGGCATTCCAGCAAGATATATTGACTTTGTAGTAGGATATAGCTGATATCCATGCTACGCGCCAGTTCATTAGGAGGAATAAGTTTGTACTAAGTTGTTATCTTGATCACCTCAAAAGAGACTTAAATCAGATCAGACGATGAATGGACACATGTGTTGACTTGATTAATGATATTCATGTACAACTGAGTTGATCCTCTCTCGACCAGGTCATCCATTGCAAGTCCCATTGTTCCATTTCAACAGCCTAAGTCTGATTCACACCCAGAGAGTACCCAGATCTATTTTTCCATTTTTTTTTTTAACTATTTTGATATATTTTGAGATATTGATGGTAATGTCTTATTTAGATTTGGGGGTGAAAACCATTGTTCTAAAATGCACATATCTCGGGGTGTTTACGAAATGTACCGCATATGGGATAAGTGCATAAAAATACAGTCATTCCATTTTGTTGATCACATATGAACACTTAAAAGCAAAAATGAGCATGCATGTGCTAAATATAGTGTCAAAATTAGCCTATCATAGCTCAGCTCATTTTTATATCTTAAGAAAAAAAGGAGCCCAACAAACATCAAATTAGTCCAAATCTCTTAAGTTCATGAATTTTATACAATAATCTATAGGGTTTTGATGTTTAGAAAAATCAAAAATTAAAAAAAAAAAAAAATCCTTATAATTGCAAATTAACTACATCAAACTCGAGCCTCCTTCTTCTTTGATCTTTCCCTATGTGTACAGAAGATACCAGACAGAAAAATTTCAGATGAGCTGTCTAGGTGAGCTGTCAAGCACTTGCATATATTGCAAAAAAAAAGGAGAGAAAAGGCCTCAATTTCATTTGGAAAACAAATAGCTTTTCTCCTCTTCCCCACACCCACCTTCCTATCACCGAATAGAAAAAGTGAAACCGTCACTTTTCTCTAAATTGCAAATCCCCCCCAAAAAATTTGTGAGTGGTGGGGGGTGTAGCTTGCAGTCAATTTTCCCTCTTATTTTAGAAGCTTTTTGATTGCACCGTCCCCAAGTCAATAATTTTAAATTTCTGTATGGCTTCTGTCAAGTAGCTTCTGTACAAGGGGTTTTTCTCTACGTTATGATGGTGGAGTCAACATTTAACAGCATGGACGTGAACAAAGTAGGTATGAATTTATTTCAAATTTAATCACATGTAATTAGACCAAATTTCTACTACCTAACGTACAAGGCTCGTTATTTATCTCTTTTTACTTATTTAAAATCATTTATTTTACTTTACCAATTTAAAATCATTTAATTTTGTTCAAATATCATAATTAATATTATTATTATTTTAGATTTAAACTAATGGCACATCGATTGTCTAGGGTTCTAAGACACATTCCAATGTAAAAATTATTTTTACATAATTAGTCACAATAAACATAGTCATATAAATTAAATAGTAAATGCAATATTAATACATAATCTAAATGACAAGATAATATTGAAAAAATAAGTATGTTGCATTACGAATTCCTAGATAATGAGAGCTAGCTGATGCGACACAACTACCTGAGGTGAGATGGGCTCAATATTGTCCCACACTAGATATTCTAGTTATATTTCTAAATTAATAATTTGAAAATTTTGAGAATTGTTATTATTATGAATAAATAATTCCAGACCATGTATTTTATCTTACAAAAGCGTCCGGAAATTTATTATTTTGCAAGTTATGATGTCTATTAAGGTCATAGTTAATTAATTTTATTTAATTTCAGCATTTGTGTTTTAAAAAGATAATTAATACATACACTTATTTGTCCTGGGTTTCTAGATTTGTGGTGTTACCATTTGAACCTTCACTTGTGTAAGCATGTTTACTTTACTAGCTGAACAGTAGACATGATATCCTTCAACTATTTTGCCATTTGTGTAATGATGACACGCTCCACATAGGCTTCTTCCTAACACAGTTCAGTTCTCATAATTATGTTCATTTTGGCAATGAACATTTTACTAGTTCTGTGAGAGTTTCTAAGGAATTAAGCCCTTATATTTCCCCTTTGAAATGGCTCCATTTCTTTCTCACATAGGTGATCTCTTAATTAAGAGGAACTCGCATTACGCTGCTTGAATATTTTTTAAAACTTAGGATCATTAAAAACTTAGCTTATCCTTTATTCTTTACGGTATCACTCTTTTTTATCATAGGAATGGACTGCGATGAATTTCCACTCATACACACAAACAAGATAATAGAATCAAGAAATGCATCATCCTTTGAATATGTATTTCCTTGTAAGTCTAAAGAAGGACCAAGTTTGTCAAAACAAACATTTGAGACTATAAATGAGCATAGTCAGGATAAAGGACACGAAGAAAATGAAAAGACTCAAGATGAACCTAAACATAGTAAACGAGCAAGGACAGAAAATTATTTAGGTCTAGATTCGTTGACCTATCTACGAGAATGCGAACATCAAACCTTTAAAGAGGCAACAAGCTTTACTGAAGGAGCTTTGTAGAAGTAGGCCATTAAGAGTGAATTTGATTCCATACTACAAAGTCACGCTTGGTAGTTAGTGGATCTTTCCCCCAGGTGTAAATCTCTAGGATTCAAGCGGATTTTCAAGAGAAAGATGAAAGTAGATAAATCGGTTGAAAAATACAAGGCGTCTAATTATAGTTAAAGGTTATAGAAAACAAGAAGATCTCCACTACTTTCATACCTATTCTCCTGTAATGAGAATAAATTCCATAATGATAGTACTAGCAATTGTTGCCATGCGCAATATTGAAGTAGATCAAATGGATGTGAAAACAGTCTTTCTAAATGGAGATTTGGATGAAAAATCTTCACGTAACAACCTGAGGTTTTTACTGCACTTGGACAAGAATAAAAAAGTCTTTAAATTGGTGAAATCTTTGTATTGTTTAAAACAAGCACCAAAATAATAACATTAAAAATTCGATAGTGCTAAGTAGATTTAAAATCAACGAATGCAATAAATGTATTTATATCAAGTACACTAAGAATAGATATGTTATTTTATGTCTATACATTGATGACATGCTCATTGTTGGTAGTAATTATAGGATGATCAAATCTACTAAAGATTTATTCAATTCAATATTTGACATGAAAGATATGGGACTAGCTAAATTTATCTTACGAAAAAGGATATCTAGAATATCTTATGGCTAATCTTAAATGAGTCATATTATGTTGGAAATATTCTTTAAAAATTTAATAAAGATGACATTGGTGTTACCAAAGTACCAATAGATATACATGTACATCTATTCAAGAATAAAGGAAAAAGATTTTTTAAAATAGAGTACTCTAGAGTGATTGGTAGTCTAATATACTTAACAAGTTGCATAAGACATGACATAACCTATGCAATAAGTAAGCTAAATAGATATATGAATAATCTTGGAGCTGACCATTTGTAAGCAATTGTAAGAGTATCGAGGTACCTAAGATATATTCGTAACTATGGACTACATGATTATACAAGATATCCAGTTGTCCTAATTGGATACAGTGACGTAAACTGGATATTTGAAATAACAGACTCAAGGTCTACTAGTGGATCTGCGTTCACACTAGGAGGTGCAGCTGTGTCTTGAAAATCTTTAAAGCGGACAGTTATAGCTAGATCTACAATAGAATATGTATTCACCGCACTGGATAAATGTGGGGAAAGAACAAAATGGCTACACCATTTCTTAGAGGATATTCCAAAGTGGTCAAAGCATGTACCTGCAATATGTAGACATTGTGATAGTCAATCTGCAATTGGCGGGGCATACAGCAACATATATAATGATAAGCCAAGACTTATTTGTAGAAGACATAATAGTTTCAGACAACCAATTTTTGCCAGAATTATCTTCATTGACTATGTAAAGTCAAAGGATAATATTGTGGATCTGCTAACCAAAGGGTTAAATAGAGATTTAGTTGAGAAATCATTGATGGGAATGGGACTAAAGCCGATAAAAGAATAGATCGATACATTGGAAACCCAACCTAGTTGACTAGACATCCCAAAATCTAGGTTCAAATAGACAACCTAATTGCAAAGACCATGTTGGATTATTGTGGGAATTTATCTGAGTCCATTTTCTATGATGAAAACAGTGATACACGTAAGGAATAAAGGATAAGTTAAGCTTTTAATGATCCTTATGTGTCAGAATATCCGAGTGTCATAATGCGTGTTACTCCTAATTAAGAGATCACCTATGTGAGAAAGAAATGAGGTAACTTCAGAGGGAAATTACAAGGGCTTAATTCCTTAGAAACTCTCATAAAACCAGGGAGATGTTCATGGTTAAAATGAACACAACTATGAGAACTGAGTTATGTTAGGAAGAAGCCTATGTGGAGTGTGTCATCGTTTACACAAATGGCAGAATACTTCAAGGACATCATGTTTATTAATCAACTAATAAAGCAAACATACTTATACAAGGAAAGGTTCAAATGATAACACTTACATATTTTATACAGGTTTCAACCGTTAGATTCTATCGTCATATATGTCTGGCTATCATTGTTGTTAATTTAATTCATTTTGGAAAAATTTGGAAAAATT
The DNA here is from genome assembly GCA_903798235.1 of Fraxinus ornus. NCBI lineage: Eukaryota > Viridiplantae > Streptophyta > Magnoliopsida > Lamiales > Oleaceae > Fraxinus > Fraxinus ornus. The sequence goes on along the minus strand of CAIGRF010355181.1, from coordinate 17,008 downwards.
TCAAAATAAAATGAATGTGAATGAAGAATTGTAACAACAAGCTTTTTATTTCAAATTTCAATTATCTAGTTAATTTTTTATTGAATTGGTGGTTACAATGCCTCAATGGCTATTGTAAATTTGTAACATATTGCTCTAATGGATATTGTAACATTTTGGCTTTAACAAAATTAATAAGAATTGAAACCTTCATCAACCTAGTACTACATAAGGAGGTGTTCTTCTTATTCCTTACAACAAAAACTTTGAGAGCTCTCTCCTCTCTTTAATTTTCTCTCATTTATTTGCTTTCAAGTGCGTTATTCTTTGTAGTTTAGTAATTATTTTTGAGCTCGGTCATAGAATTGTGAGCATTCTTAGTTCGCCTGAAGTAATGACGAGGTGCTAGTAAGCTATTTCAATCGCTGTATCCTGTGAGACAGGCATTAGTCTTCTTATACCAAAGTGGGGGCGATTCTGTTTTAAGAAAATTGTGTGCAACACTGGCCTCGATTCATTCCAATACCGTTACTACGTCAACAACCAAATTTCCTCTCCTTCATTCATTTCTTTAAACACGTTAACATTAACATCATTATCTCACTTGGTGTATCGATTAGCCAATCAGAATGCAGTGGCCTTGTTATTTGCAACCCAATCAAATCTACTAGTAGTACATCAAAGTGGCTAACATTAACATTGAACATTCATCATTCAACATTGGTCAGGTGCACCAATTCCCTATGCCCCATTTTTCACTCAAAGCTTTATGACATACACATACACTTCATAACAAAAATATTTGAAAAGCAAGATACATACCTTTATAAAATATTCATTGACTCATTGATATTTGAAAACTTTTTATTTTTTAAAACTTCATGTATGCTTATGGATGCATTGAAATGTATGAATATGTCGTAAAAAGCATTAATGAAAAAAAAAATCAAATATCATGTTTGCATGGTAGAAAATTTGGAATATACATTTATACAACAATGGAAGGTTTACTTACTGAGCCTCATCTCATTCCACGTTATCCTTCCCCATTTCCAGGTGTTCAATGCAAGATGACTCGAAATAAAGACATCAATGTACTTGGTTCTAGCATGATAAATTTGGTTCTTTGCTAAGAAAATGGCGCTCTAACTATCGCAATACTATTTCATTCCATCTTACTTGATCCAAAGCTCCCTGAAAAGCCCTATCAACCGCAATAATTCATTTGCTACCTCAATTACCGCCATGTACTCTACTTCAATTGTGGATAATCTCACAAGTGAATGCACCATTGATCTCAAACATATAGTCCCCCTAATGGTATACCATTTGTTTTGCATTAGACATGCTAAATCTTTCTAACACTTTTTTCAAACTGGGAATCCCATGATTTTTTGGCCTTTCTACCTCTGTTGATCTCCATACTAAGAGTCATCTTAGCCGGTTCTTAGTCTTTCATATCAAACTTACTACTTAACAAAGACTTACCTCATCCATGTTCTTAGTAGCAATTAACATGTCATCCACATACATCATCAAAAATATATATAAATCATCCTCAAGAACTCTATAGTAAACACAACATTCACACTCACAGCGACTGTAGCCAATCTGAATCATGTGGAAGTCAAGCTTCTTGTACCATTGTCATGGAAACTGTGTTAGCCAATATAAAAAAAAATTAGCTTACATACAAGATTATCTATTCCTGGTTCCAAGAACCCATCTGGCTATTCCAGGAAAATCTGCTTCTCTAAATCACTATAAAGGAAAGCAGTATTCACATCCACCTATTCTAACTCCAAATCAAATATGCCCACCATTGCCAAGAAAATCCTAATGGAAGTATGTCTACAACCGAAGAGAAAATATCATCATAATCTACTCACTTACTGTTGAGTAATCTTTAGTTATTAATCGAGTCTTTTATCTTGCCCCTTCCTTTTCTGACATTGCTTCTCTTTTTTCTATACACAGACTTACACCATATCAGTCTCTTCTCCTCTAGAAGCTCTACCAAATCCCAGAAATCATTCTTAAGCAACGAGTCAATTTTCTCCATCCTAGCCTCCATCCATTTATTTTTATTCTAACTACCAACAACATCCTGAAAAGTTATAGGATCATTATTCCTGGTGATGAGCGTAATAAACTAAATCCTCGAATCCATACTTCGTTAGTAGCCTGATACTACGACGTAGTCTATCTGTGGCAATATTGTGATACTGCTCCTTTTTGAGCAAGAATTGTCTGCTCCCTAAGCATTGATCTCCATGTCAACATTTTCTATCTCTACCTACACCACTTGGCTCTTGCTGCTGCTCTCAGCTAAACTGAGCTTCTCTTCATCAAGAAAAACTTAAGCATAAATGCTTCATCAAAGACTGCATCCCTATTTATCACCATCTTCTTTGCCTTTGGATCCCAAAATTTGTACCATTTTACTCCTTTCACGTAGCCTAGAAAATATACTTTCTTGATTTCGAATCAAGTATGGATCTCTGATCACTAGATAATGCACATAAGTCGAACACCCAGATGTTCTCAATCTAGAATAATCAACTTCATTATCTGTCCAAACTTCCTCTGCAACTTTCTCATCTAGTGCTACCCGTAGTGATATGTTTATGATATAATACACCATATTTACCACTTTTGCCCAAAAACTCTTTGGAAGTCCTACATTCTGCCTCAAACATCTTGTATGTTCTGCAATTGCTTTGTTCATCCTCTATGCTACACCATTCTGCTACGGTGTCTCTCAAACTTTATAATATCGCTGAATACCATGCTCCTAATAGAATTTCAGAAAAAGTGAATTTTTGGTCTCTGTACGGTTGTCTGTGTTAAGCTACATAATTCTCTTACCCGTTTAGTTCTCTAGCTCTACTTTCCGCAATCTAAACTTGGGAAAGGCTTTAGAATTGTGCTTCATGAAATACACCGAGACTTTTCAAGAGAAGTTATCATGAAAGTAATGAAATAATAAGATCCACCTTTAGACAACTTCCTCACTGGTCCCCAAACATTAGAATTTACATAATAAAAAATGCTCTATCTTGTGCTTTCTCATCTTGAACTGTACATTAGACTATTTCCCAAGAAGACAAAACTTGTAAAAATCTAGCTTGCAAGATTTTACTCCCTTCAACAAATTCCTCTTATAAAGCTCAATCTATCACATTTTCCTATATGCCCCAATCGCATATGCCATAAAATAGTGTCGTCTGACTTAGATTCTGCTGTAGAAACTCCACCTACAACTGTATTTCCCAATAGTCTATAAATATTCCCTGTCAATTTTTGACCTTCTCCACACTTTGACTTATAAGAATATCGACTAGTGTATAAAGTCCCTAAAGAAACTAGGTTCTTTCTCAACTCTAGTACATGCCTAACATCCTTTAAAGTCCTCATCACCACAGCATCGAACATTTTAAAACTTAGGGACTCCATTCCAATGAACTTACATGATATATCATTACCCATCAAAATAGATCCACAATTACTTGAACAATAGGAATCAAGCCAATCCTTAGGGCTATGATATGGACAGGCTGAATCAAGTAACCAAGAGTCGTGTAATCTGTTAGAATTACCTGTAGAGATTGATAGCATATCTCCATCTCCAGAATCCGAATCTCCTTCTGCAATACTAGCTAGGTTTGAAGACCCATCACCTTTGTTTTCATCACCTTGCTTCTTATTTAGACAGTCTTTCTTAAAATGACCCATCTGATTTTAGCACTTGACATTTTTCTTGTTTAGATTTTTGGACTTCGATCTTGTATACCCTTTGTAAAAACCACATATGTCCTTTCTCCTACATTCTTGGTACCCTTTCACGATCAACCATTCACCTAGTAAACTTTTACTAGTACACAATTTTAGCTGATTGTAGGCCAACATAGCTAATGTGACTTTCTCCAATTCGAGAGACTCTTTACCCCCACATCAACATAGTCACCGGGTGATCGTATGAATGAGGAAGCGAGCACAACAACATTATTCCCTTGTCTTCTTCATCAAACTTAATGTCAAGTCGCAACAGATCGCTGATAATCTGATTAAACACATTGGTGTGTTGAGTCTGTTAGGCAAATTATTGTCAAATGACCTTCGAGCAATGATGTTAAGTCATTACTTATTTAGTGGGTATCGACCAATGACTGAAGTGAAATATCGACACCACAATTGTAATAACCTAAACCTATAACCTATTTAAACCATTTGAAGTAGCCTGATTTAATTAGAGCTTCTCATAGCCCGACCCATAATTCCTGGATGACTTTTAGTTGATAGCTCATTTATTCATTATCTATTAACTCTTGGGCCTAACTATTATTTAACCTAAAAGCCCACATATCCCTTATATATGCTGGCTCTCGTTGATGTGTTGGATGTGTGTGAGAAACATTATTTACTTGCCTATTATTGAGAGAACCCGGCTGCAATAACTGTTCATCCTATGTCCTTTGTGGGCAATACCAAGTAACATGAGTTAAGGGAAGGTTGTAGGAGTTTTTGTGTCTTAGAACCTTGGTGGTGTCGATTCAGTATTGCGTGAAATACTGAGCTCAAAAACTTTAGTGTCAATATTTTGCTCAACAGAATCATATATGTACTCTGCTGCATCTTGAGGCCAAACAGCCGTTGCTTCAGATGCAACTTGTTCGTGAAAAACTTTGACATGTAATGACTCTTCAATTTTATCCAAAACTCCGTCGACGACTCAACGTCGATGATGTGATACATGATCTCGTCCGCCAAACAGAGCTAAATTGTGCTCACTGCTCACACCTTTAGCTCTTCCCAATCGACAATTGACGTAGCCTTTGGCTTCTTCCCAGATAGCACCTCACCATCCATTGCTATGTCAACAAATCCTTCATCCTTTACTGCAATAATTCAAAATTCCCATTTCTGTCGAATTTCATCACTTTGAATTTTGCAATTGAAGAACTCACCATCTAGACCTGACACTCTGATACAAGTTGTTGAATTTTATACGCAATAATAGAAAAGTGAAAGATAAACGTATGATCTAGTAAGGCCACCTTAAAAGCAAACTCCTTCATTAAGGAGCTCAGCCTACTAAACCAAGCTCTGGGGTGTGATTTGCTAAAGCCATCTAAAAACCGTACTCCTTTTTTTGCAAGCTGAGTTATACCTTCCTTCCATCCTGCTTTCTTATCTTTTGCTTTACCTACATTTGGCATTCTGCGAATCACTTTAAGAGAAGTTTGAATGCTTCCTTCAGCCTTAAATATAGGTCTAAGAATACGGATTGTCATGTTGGCACTAGAAGTTTAGAGATTAAAGTGCTTGCCTAGTCGATGTTGCACAAGCATCACATTCTGGAAGAGGAGCTTGCACCATATTGACTAATTAAGTTGTAGACAACCCATTCACCTTCTTTTTCTATGAATTATTTTACTGTTAGATGGGTATAGGCAACCACCTCATGTATTACGACTACCTTCTTCCCGATCCTCTATATCGCCACATAGCACTCTCCTCAATCATTCTCTTAAACAATTTATGTGCTCCTTCGATGGTCTTTGTTATGATTGATCCACTGGAAGCTAAGTCAACTATACAGCACAGAATAGAAGTACAAGACTTGTAAACCTTTTTGATGTCGTGGTTCATGCACTTCCTGAGTAGTTCTTTAAATATTTCCCAAACCCCATGAAAGCCTTGTGAATCATATTTCTATAAGATAGAGATATCATATTTGAGCTTGAAAACCTCTGCGTGAAAAATCAGTCCACAAAGTGATATTGCCAAGAAATAATGAGTCCAACCACTCCCTTGCCTTCCCTCAAGAGTGTGGGAAAAAAAAGTCTCATCCAAATTCCCTCGTTGTTCACCCTTTGATATAAGAGATTGCTACTAGTCTCTTAAGCATGTGGATTCTCATCTGTGTTTTCATAAAATGGTATACTATTGCGGAATAGGTTGACGACATTTGGCGTCAATTGAGAGTTTGTTGTACCATAAGGAGTATTTACAATGAAAGAATGATTTTGAAAGACCCATGGAGTCATAAACTCTCAAAAAAAAGTCCTATTCATCAATTTCGGCTACTGACACCACAGTTGATTGATGAATGATTAAGAGTGGAATCACATATCGTGTAGTGATTGCATGTGGGTCAACTCCTAAGAGAAGAACGATCGGCATCTATTTCATGGTCTCCCATCTCTTGTTGTTGCTAGACTCTTGCTTCTCTCTCTTCATTTAGCCCCTGTTTGAAACCCATTTTTTTGGCCAAATTCTATTTTCTCAAACAGTGTTTTCTGACAAAAGGCAAATTTTCTTCTGACAATGTTCCAACAAAGTTGCAAATGTTGACTTTTCTTATGCACGTTACTTTCTTTTTTTCCAATATTGCCCTACAATGAGTGAAGCTACAATTAGAAATGGGGGCAAAATTGGAAACTAGTGACCTATAAAGTCTGACATCATATTGACCTCGGGTAATTAAATCTGAAAACGCTGTAGAAAAAATAAAATTTTGGCCAAAAAAAGGATTTCAAACAGGGGCTTAGTCTATGTCAGCAAGTTCATTCAATTTCGGAACTAAGTTGTGTGCTAAACGAGACTTTCCAGCTAATGATATATATGTACGGACAAGGAGAAACGAGTATATCAACTAGAAAAGAAAAAGAACCCCAATTACAACTAATATTTAGCTAAAATAGATAGAAAGTCCCCGATGACCATTTACCTATTGATCACTTCAATAAAACAAACATTATTTGAGATACATAAATTTAATAATTTTAGTTTTGAGTTCCACTAATTCTAATTACTGTTAGCTCAATAAAAATTAAAAAGGAAGCAAGTCGTAGAGAAATTACCGAATAATTGCCAAGTCGTATTTGATGTTGACAAAATAAATATTCTTTATGTGCTAGTTTTCAATCTCCAGAGAAATTAATCCAATTTCCACCTATGACCCTAATATGTCTATGCTAGAGTATCAATCAAAATTACACTAAGAACAAAGGAATATCTATAACCCCGATTGTTTGTTATTTGGGTTATAAACATGTATTACATCTCGGTCTCAACATGAATCCTGAAAAAAATCTTAGAATTAGCTAGATATTTGGATAACAATCAAAACAATGACAACAATCTACCAAGACAAGAATTAAAACTAAAAACGAACAATTAATATATTAAAGAGTTAACAAGGTTTTACCGTATTGCTAGTAACAAAAGTTTAGCCTAACAAGGTTTGATTACAAAATATTTTAACAAGCACATAACCCATATAATTTGGAATAAAAGTTGGGTATAATTCTTAATCTTGGTCCTCTTCGATAATCTTGGACTACATATTCTTCCTCATCAAAATCATTCAAACCTTGAGATAATTCTTCAATTGAGCTCCAGGACAGTGTTCTATGAAGCTTTTTGGTGTGTCGCATAGGTTTTGATAGGCTTGAGATATTGTTAGAATTTGGGTGTGACCCAAATTCTTTTGTTGATGTGTTTGAAGTAATTGAATTCTAATTGAAGTGCACATCATGATGAATTCAAATTTGGAATCCTATTGGAGTCATATGAAGATCAAATTTTAATGATAATTAGGAGTTTGACTTGAAGTAAGATTTTTGGATGGAAAAATACACTTTTT
>CAIGRF010355155.1:0-13161 GCA_903798235.1 Fraxinus ornus | reverse complement strand
CGGCTTTGGTGGACGGCGTTGCCAAGGCGGAGAGTGGCGGCGACTGTGATGAGGTGAGTGGTTGTAGGGCCCACTATGGGATTGGGGATATAGAACTTTGGATTGGATGGAAATCCACACATTCCCTTCGATCTTCAATTTCACACACACACAAATCCAAATCCAAATACATATACAAATACAGGACACCAAATTCCACCCAAATTCTTCGGACAAGAAGATTTTTATTACAGCGATTGACGTGTCTCAATTTAATTGGAGAAAATAGAAATAAAGAAGAAAGGGGAAATTTTTTGAGAAAGTCAGAAGACCCTTTTTTTCCCATTTCTTTTTCAATTATTTTATTTTTATTTTTTTAATTGGGATACTTTATAGTTTGGTAAAATCAAAATCACTGGGATAATACAATAAGACGTTAAAAATTTTAGAAAAATAATAGTTTAAATTTTAAACCTACAAAGAAATACAATGCGATATTAGAAAATCGAGAATGAAGAAGAAATTTAAAATTATATACACATACAATCACATATTCGTATTTATATTAATTCAAAGCTTGTTTGGTAGAGATTAAAATCGTATTAAAATTAAAAAACTAGCCGTTATTATTGACTTTTATTATACGGGTGAGACCCAATGACGACCATATTTTCAATTTTAATCGGATTTTAATGGTTACCAAACATGCTCTCAATATATTTTTTGAAGACTTGACTCATATGCATCTGATTTATGAATCCAATCCCAGAAGCTTCAATTCTTGAGAATACTCGATTCTTTTATGAGGTGAAATTCACGTGATGAGCAGTGTATAATCCATAGAAGAGTAGAAGAAAACTTACCTGCTAAAAATGCCCTAGAGTGTTCATCTAAGTATCAAGACATCATACACATATAGAGCGAGCGAGCGAGCATGCTCTAGGGGATGAGCCAAGAGCGCCACGAGAAGTTATCTGTTTAGTAGACGATTAGACTTTAACGTGATTTAATAAATTATATACAATATGTGATGTACCAAAGATCTTTCTAACATTTTTATCTTTGAAATGAGGTGGTTGGTAGTATCTTACCTCCTTGAACTGCAGTATTAATCGTATTATCAAGAAAATCGAGACACAGATTAGCCCAATTCAACACCATTCCGAAAGGCCGCCTCAGAGAGAAAAACCGAGTCCATCTCAAGTTTTCCCTATTCCCCGATTCATCACCACTTCTTTCATTATAATTTTCTTCAAAGATATTACTATTATCATTTGATAATCCTTGCAATTCAAATCGACAAACAGGACAGCTATTCTGCCTTTGCAGCCATGGCAGAATGCATTCAGAGTGATAAAAATGTTTGCATGGCAGTTGTCTCACTTCTGTTCCAACCTCAAATTCATCCTTGCATATGGGACATTGTGAGTCGTTGGCCAAATGGTCGGCCGTCAGTGTTACCATAGGCAGGGCCTCCATGGCCGAATCAGGCGCCGGAGATGGCCCAGCCGGCATGTTGTTTTCAGTCAGTTGTTGGATGAGCTCGTTCGAGTTCCTAGAATTTTCATGATAGAAAGTATAATTTGTTTATGACAGAAGATAGTATTGTCATCAAAAGATAAAGTTGATCTACACTTACATATTTTCTTGAGGAGAAACAGGTCTTGGAAGATCAGGGCCTATAAATTGAAGCAACACATAAGCTTGTTGCCTTGCATGACTTCCGTTGTCAAGATTTTGATGTTGCCTGATTGGTGGATCGAGCATTTCAGCCAAGGAATCCAGTACCCTGGCTGCAGGGGATGGTTCCAGCCGGTTGTCTAAGCCAAGTCTCGGCCTTGACATGTCGAGCTCGTACCCAACTTGTCCTAAACAACGAGGACACAATATTTCAGCTGGATTAATGGTCGTGGTTCTTATGCTTCGTTGGCAATGCCGACACCAATAGTAATGGTATGTTCTTAGTCTCTGGATTCCATTAACCATAACACGACCTCGATTGACCGTAATTGACATATTGATTAGTAGGAGAGTACGATATGATTTGAACACCAAATTCAGCGATTAGTGGTGGAAAAAGAGCATATCATGTGAGGTTTTATATGTAAATAGATTGGGAAGAGAAGAAAGAAAGGTATGGCTTTTCAAGAATTGTAAAGTTCGTTTTCTTGATTCTTCATGTCTCCTCTATCTAAAGTAAAGGATGAGTGAGAAGAAAAGTGAATTAAAATCTCATTTTCTGCAATCCCTTTTCCTTTTCAATTGTGGCGAGTCCATTCTTAAGATAACCTTGAGCAAATGCAATCCCTTATCATTGAAACTTGATATGTGCACAATTTTAACAAAGGAGACAATGTATGATTTGTTGTCGAGAACTTTGCTTATAATTGACTTGGAGGCTTTTATAATTAATTATGGCATAATCTCGTGTAATCATTGTTTGTTGGGTGAAACTCAACGAATTGAAGTGAAATTGAAAAAAGGGAATGAAAATTGGCAAAAAATGATGATTTCCAAAGTTCGGGAATAAAAAAAAATTATGTGCACGCGCATTTCACCTCCCGAGGTTAATTTCACTTGTTCATACGTGGGCAAACAGATGTACCAAGTCTGAATAAAGGATAAAGATTTTTACAACTTTGTAATTCTTTTAACAAAATAGGATTTTTTACGATTACCATCTCCTTAAAGATTGATGTCTTGATTATCATTCTTCTCGAAAATATAATTTTCAGCTAAAGAAAGAGTCGCAAAAGGCTGCCAAACTCAGATTTTGTGATGTGAGTCAACTTGGCTCCCCCACATACGAGCAAGCATGAACTTACTCTCTATAGAGGTCGAGTTGTGCTGAGCTCATAGGTCGATCGAGCAACTCGACCCATTTAACACCCATCACTCCCATCTAGAAATGTTAAATGATCGAATCAAGCAGCTTGACTCATCCACGTTAAGCTAGGTTCGTCCCCTACAAACTTTTGCGACTCAAGTTTAGTTGGTTTGCGACCACTCGTGACTCGTGTAGTTTTAACAGAAAATTACGTTTTTATTCTCCTCGCACGAGTTGACCGGTAAACTCGTTAGTCGACTTCGTTGTGCTGCTTGTGCAGCTCGCCTAAAGGAAGCCAAACCAATTCAACTCGTTTGTGGAGCGAGCCGGCGAGTCGCACGCGCCTTATCGCATTTACTCTTTCAAACATCTCTCTCGACCGTACACTCAAACCACACCACCGGTTCACCGGCACCAGCAGAAGAGTCCACCACTCTTCCAATTCCATGGCCTTATCCTCACTCTCTCCGCCGCCGCCGCCTCTCACCACTCACTCCTCCGCCTCCTCACTCCCCAAACTCCTCCACTCTGCCGCCTCCAACTTCTCATTTCCAGCCACTCTTTACGTTGACGGCCTCTCGACCACAACCAATTCGCCGACAGATTATAGTAAGTGGAGAACCCACGTTTCGTTCTTCCCTGCTTTCTTCAACAACAAAACCAAGAATGTGGAGTCCATCAAACAAGAGCTTCTTGAAGCAATTGCACCACTTAATCGTGGTGCTGAAGCCACTCCGGATGATCAGCAAAGAGTCGATCTGGTTTATTTCTTTTTCTTTTTTCAGCTTCTTCATTTCTTGTCATTTTCTATTCAAGGATAAACAAGTTTGGAGAAAATAAGGTTAACTATTTTTTTGTGGGTTTTATTTTTATTTTTTTCCCTTTTTAAGTATGAATATAATAAATTAGGGATTAAATTATTTAAAACATGTGTTCGATTATTTTATGATATTGAATTGATGCTATCATTCAATGATTACTCGAAGATCCAAAGCAACTCCCTGAATTAATAATTTTTCCATCTCCTGGGTTTTTTAGTTGAAGGAGGGTCTGCATAGTTATCAAAGATTTGGTATTGGTTTTAATTTTTTACTTTGCAGAAGGGAAATTGATCTTTTCAGCATAAATAATGGCGGCTGACCTTAAATGCATTTGCACAACATTTTTTTTTTTTAAATTTATGAATCGAAAGACACAAGTGATAACTATTTCAACTGCTAATTTCTTGTACATGTACTGTTTATTGAATCATTCTAAGCCATAACTTGTAACTAAGAATATGGACTGTCTCCAGGATGATGCTGCATATGTGATTCTTCAGGAGATTGTTTAAGTTTAGTTTCGTCCTCCTTCATTTTCCTTTTGACTTTGTTGTTAGTTAGATAGCTCGCAAACTCGAGGCAGTCAACCCAACGAAGGAGCCGCTGAAATCTAGTTTGCTGAATGGGAAATGGGAACTCATATACACGACTTCGAAATCAATTTTGCAAGTACAGGTAAAACTGCATTAAAAAGGGAATATGGATGCTAAACTGCATTTTCCGCTCGAATGATATTTTTATTTTTTGAAGCTGTTACCAGAGAGTGATTGCTTTTGAATTTTTCTTCATGCCTGTATAATTGTTGAAATTGCTCACGATTTTAACGCTCTGAGCAGAGACCAAAGCTTTTGAGAACTAGAACAAACTATCAGGCAATTAACGCAGATAGACTTAGAGCTCAGAATATGGAATCGTGGCCATTCTTCAATCAGGTATCTGAATCATTCTTTTAGCCACACTGGTGTATACTGTTTAATCCCACTCTCCTCTCACTTTGTTCTATAAACACTTTCTCCGATCCTCGTTCTAGCCATAACACACAAACAAACAAAGCTAAGTGTTCAATTATGCGGGACTAGAGATATCTTGCCTACCGGTGAGGTGGCAAGATGTGGTCTTGTCACCTCTCCTTTATTTTAAACCCCACCGACAGGATGGCAAGACCACATCTTGCCACCTCATCGGTGGGCAAGATATGGGCAAGAGATCAGTCTTGTTCAATTATGATCTCATGTTGCTGTATTTTTGCTGAAAAGGAGCACCTAGGAGCCTATGATATATAGCATACGTATGTATTTCTTGTGCATAACAGTTTAAAGAGTTTGTTTCAATACAAAAGTGCGTATCCTGTGCCCTCCTTACTCACGCAAATTGTCCATATCGTTTCAAATTTGGCAGTGCACCCTCAAATCAACCTTTCATTTGTACAATGGTCATTTCCGTCTGGTTCTATCCATTTTTATGTTAAATAGGCGCGGGATTTGTAGATGATTTAATTTAGAATGATGAAATTGTCGGTCCACTTAGCCTTATCATTTAATTTTAGTAAAAAACAATAGAAATAATGAAAAAAGAAAAATAAAAGAGTAAAATAAATTGATAAAAACCATATTCTTCTCAAATGCCCCGCCCAAATCCACCCCTGCCCACGCCTCCACACCCTATGTTTTAAATTCCAATGATATTTCCAAAATCTAATTTTTATATACTAAATATTTATATAAACTATTATAATTTCTCTTTCAAGCAGTAAACTTTAGCAATCAATGGCCCAGATTTTTATTGTCAACATCTCATGCATCAACCAGCCATCTTCTGTCGTCTCTTCCTGTACTCCCACCGCCAAGGCTCCTAAACTCCATTGTTTCCGTTATTTTCCTCCTTTATTTTTCATATTGTTTTTTTATAAAATTAAATGATAAGGATTAAGTGGACTAATATTTTTACCCTTTATGTCATGTATAAAGCACGTGCCTATTTAATAGAGAGAAATGATGAAACGGGCAACAAGGACGATTTGTGCAAGTAAATATTGATCTGAGAGTGTAACTGTGTAAATGCCAAATTCGAAACAATATTGATGATTTGTGCAAGGGTGACAAAGTATAGGGACTTTTGATGCCATTTACCATTGTATTAACTACCGTAATTGTAACGAATGGAGTCTCTATACCCAAGCCGTTAGTTTACATACTATCCGCTTTGGATAGGCCCCTTTCACGGATTTCTATCGTGTCCCCAAAATTCTAACTCAAAGCTTCTACCTAATAAGAGACTTAAGTTCTAACCTGGTATCAATTGGGGGTAAGTGGGCATAGGCGCACCCAAAGCGGACCGTACGTAAGCTAACTTAAGTTTTTATCTAGCTTCTTGCTCAATATTGTCTAGTCTAGCAATCCAAACATGCCGCAAAAGTCTTATGTCCATCTTTTCAAACCTGCCAGATTTCACCTACTCGTCGTAGCTATTGTCACTTGAGTAATTTATCCATTAAATAGCCTATGTCATTGATATTTTTGTATTTTCGTATGGACCAATCTGAAGCAATGACATTTTTCCCATGTCCTTCAGAACTGCCTTGCTATCAATAATCCAAGGGGTGGAAGTAGTTCGTGTGCCTCTCCCATAAACTGATTCTTTGACCTTTCAACACTTGAATGCTACATTATAGGAGATGACGAACTTTTACTACTTTTTCTATGACTAATTATTTTGGCAAATTAACATTTCACTCTAAATGCTTAGTTCACTTTCCTTTTTCTTTTTAACTTGTCATTTTGTAGGTTACGGCTGATTTAACACCTTTGAATCCTAGAAAGGTGGCTGTACAATTCGATTATTTCAAAATTGGAGGGCTGGTAACTGTCGTTTCCTTGTTAACTAAGCCTCATGCATAATCAATAGAAAATTACATTATTATGAGTTAGTTGTTAGGCTGTTCTACGTTAAGTATAAATTTCATGTACTAACTTATAAAGAATTGGATGCACACAACCAATCGTAGGCTTTATAATTAGAGATGTCATTGGTCCTACAAGCAAGTTGTACATTCTTGTAGGATTATTATGATGAGTATATTACATAATATGCTGATCAATGAAATTGTGGTGAACAGATACCGGTGAAAGCTCCGGGAAGAGCTCGGGGCGAGCTGGAAATTACTTACCTGGATGAAGAGTTAAGGTCAGTTTATGAACTGGATTTGCCAGTCTCAAATTAGATTTTACGACCAATGCTCTATTAGTTGCAGCTTTTCTCTGTGCTCAATATACATACTGCTCATGTACGTAAGAGCGACTCACTGTGTAACATGTCAAAAGAGGGAGAAAGAGGGAGAGCGGTAGACCTAAAGTAACTTGGTGCGTGCTAGTAGATAAGGATCTGGACCATGTATGGCTAAGCCTGAAAAACGTAAAAAGGTGTTTTAGAAAACTAAAGACTTAGTTTTAAAGAATAACATTGCTAAAACAAACTAAAAGTTGCTGCTATTTGTTTTAAGAGAAATATAGAGTTATTTTAAGCTTAGACGTTTTTGGCTTAGCTTAAAAGTGACTTTTACTTTTTCCATGCTTAGCCAAATATGCCCCTAGTTGCTTTAGATCTTAACATAGATCTAGCAATGAACCGAACAGAATGGTGGAATAGGATTCATGCAGCCACTCTAGTTCATGGATTGATACCCCCATAATGTTTTGCAGTACAAGGGCTTGTTGACGTTTTTGTAGATTGTGTTCTGCTGATTAGACGTTCAATGCGATGATGAACCTGCTGCTTCTAAAATTTGAAGTTCTAATGGAAGTCATGGACCTTGCTACTCTCTAAATACTTTTCTTTTCCTTTTCACTGTTGCAGAGTATCAAGAGGTGATTTGGGGAACCTTTTTATCCTAAAAATGGTGGATCCTTCATACCGAATCCCTTCCTGATGGCATTACACGAAGATAATTTGCTCGCTAAATTTCTTGTGATGACTGCAGAAAGAATATATATTAACCAAAGTTTCATGTACATTTTTTACTCTTGTAATTATTGATCAGTTATTTAAAAGTTGTGTTCGATTGTACTTAAATACAAGCTTTGAATAGCCAAATAAGGCTTCTTTAATATAGAAAATCTTCACATATATTTGGGCGATAAAAATAAAAAATGAACATTTGTAGGGAAGAATTATTAGTTTTTTTTTATTTTTTTTAAATTACACATGTAAAAAAAGTACATGCATGATCTTATAAAAACCAGCTGCATTTACAAATATCGAAAAATAGTTATTCTACTTGTCATTCAAACAATTCTACAATTCTACATTGATTTAATTATTAATTGATGCCAGTTAAAGAGGTACTCTATATGTAGGATCAACCATTTTCAGTATAAACAAGTTCCCTTGGTTGCCTCTTGATATCCTGCAAATCATGAAAAACAAAGTAGTACTAAATTGAGCATATGATTAAAAAAAAAAAAAAAATCGTCTACATGTAGACGATCCAACGGTCAGCTCCTGACCATAGTCGAAAGGAAAAAGAAATGGCTGATACTGAATTCAAACAGCCAATCTTGTGATGTACAATGGACATGTGGAAACACTTGGAGTAATTAGTGAAGTTATTTGAGGACATCGATTCAAAAAAGGACAATGTTGCAGAGAGAGAATTAAAAAACGGCCTTTTTTAGAAAAGTTTCAGAATAAGCCTCATTTTTGTCAAAATCTCAATATTCCATGGTCTTCTTCCTCACACCCTGATTTGTGCCACTGGCCCCTCCCATCCAACTGTTTTGTGACCCATGCTGGTGGGTGGGGGCAGCCGAGGGAGGCAGAATTGGCAGAGGGGAAGACTCATTTTAAAAAGGATAATTAGATTGATGGTCCTGGCGGTTGTCTTGTTTAAAAAGTTGCACAGTGAAAAGAAATAGTTTCATGATTCTGCATTTACCTATCTAAAGTTCAGTTTTTTTGGAAATAATGCTGTTCACAAGGAGAAATGAGTACCAGAAGAGTGAAAGGTAAATTTCCCATTTCTCTTATAAATGCCAAATGTCAACTGCATTAGAATAGGTGAATTTCATTTTACTCACCGTAACTCTTCATCCAAATATGTAATTTCCAGTTGACCTCGACCACTTCCACGAGAATTGATAGGTATCTAGGGAACACGAAGAGGAATTATTCAAATTCTATATACCTCAGCAAAGAACAAAGATCTCTAAACTCTAAAGCTTTGCGTGGAGGCTAAAGTGAACGAGAATCAAAGGTAATAATTACTAGAATGATATAACTTACAACTTTGCAGATTAGAACTTTGCTATCTTCCCACACTTAAAGGTCTGCATGTGCTATTATTCGTTACTGTTTCGTGTCATTGGTCTAGAGAGAAAATTGGCATGACAAGTTCACTACCTACCAAAACATTTTCTTGCACCGAATATGTTGGACGGTGTGGAGCCTACTATACACTTATCTCCTCGACTGCAGAACGACCTCTCATTCCTACAACATATTGGGTATTCAATACTTGCATTAGGTCAACCTAATATTCTTGAATCTTACATTAGGCTTTTAGGAGGTTGTTTTCTATGTGACATATGCATGAGATCATTGTTGTAATCTTCTCTATGCGTGAGATCAATAATCTTCTTCTTTAGGGTGAAAACCGCATCAATGAGATAAGTTGTGTGCGCTTTACTTGTTTTGTTTCCTTTATCATCGTAAATAGGTGATTTTAACAACTTAATCCATAATAAGATGTGAGTTATATATACCCTATAAAGTCCAAATAAAACATATTTATTAATTTATCTATATGGTGGGACAGAAAACTTTCTACGTGCCCAAAACAATTAAGAATTAAGCTAGATGTACTGACACCAAGGATGACATCCCCCTAGGTGAAAGGAATCTGGGCAGTGATGGTATAGATGTGTTTAAAATCAATGGCATAAATTGTTGCTACATGGAAGAGTGTCAAACTTTTTTCTCAATCGTGACATACATGTAGCATGATTGAACAACTAATGTACTGGTGCTGTCATCAATCAAAAAATTTGAATCTCTTAACATTGTTTGCAGAGATATATAAATACAAAAGGACAACAGCTGCAAATTAGTTGAGTTTCAGAAGCAGGATTTGACCTACCAGAGCTGCAATCTTGAAAGCATCAAACTTGACAGCCACTCTACTTGCATTTAAAGGAACCAAATTAGCTGTTGCCTACAAAAAACCAACAAAGTGATAACATATTTGATAATAAAAATAAAAAAACACCCTACATTCGTTTTGCCCATCAAGGAATTTTTTCGAATGAATGCTAAAAGCATAAACAATTAACAATACTTCTTTATATTTTGAGATATTCTGCCCTTGGTCGCTCAAAATCTTTGGTTTCTACCCTAGACCCAATGTGAAAATTGGGATTATCATGGTCAATACCTTAGACCGCGGAAAGTCTCATGAAGGGAACTTTCTGAACCATAAACGTGAAGTAAACAAGTAGCTGGAAGTCAGGAAGGTAGCGTTAATATGGACTTTCTCACCAAGCTTCCCGATGATTATTTCTTTTCATTAATGATGCTGAAACATGATTTAAACAGGTAGCTGAAAGTCAGGTCAAAATTAGCAATAATTTATGGCTTGCTGGCCGAGCTTCCCATTGTTATTACTTTCTTTATGAAGCCGAAATGTGATAAAACCATAAAATGTGCATTTTAGCATAAAAACTTCTCTGTGGCAAACAGTTTCCTGTAATTTTTCAGAACAAAAATATTGTGCCTGAAACAGTGAATATATCCAACGGCTAAAAAAAAACAAAAACTATAATCTCTTTTCTAACAATACTAATGTAGCTAAAGAAATGACGTGATTTTGAGATATATCCCCAAAACCCCTTCTACTCATCTGGATTTTAAAATTAATTGTCGACTTTTTTCATTCTCAGAGTTTTTATACTCTTTTGGGATCGATGAAGTAACTGAATTTGACTGCTTTGAGAGTGAAGAGTGAGCTAATGAAACACAAGAAACCACTTTTAAGAAGTATAAAGAGAAGAGGAGCATAACCAGTGTGGTGTCTCTGAGCATGTTAAAGTCAAATAATATGATTAAGGTTGACAGAATATCGTGGATGAAATAATATGCAACAACTCATATATTCTACAATCATGTTCCCAACATAAACATACAGCCTAGATGAAGCTCTACTTTGCTCTGTGGGTATCACAAGAACAAGAACACGACCACACGAGAAACACCAGCATATCTAGAGGAATAAGCACATTACCTAAGAAAATAATGCCTTCCCTTGAAATCAGCAGTTACCTGATTGAAAAATGGCCAAGTTTCCAAATTTTGTGCCCTCAATGTATCCACGTTAATTGCCTGGTAGATTTTTCCATTTGGTCTTAAAAACTTCGGTCTCTGCAACAATTTAATTGAAGGTGAGCATTATGTTTAGGGTAAGAAATTATATGACGTGTAAATTTTTAAACAAAGAGTTTTGAAATGTCAGATTGGTTGCACGAATAACCAATCAAGACTGCATTAATCAAGATCCATTTTATAATTTAGATTTCTCTCTCAAGAGAAGTACTGTAATTTTTTAAATATTAGGACGAGATTTGCATATGAAGAAAGTATGCGATTAAGGATAAGTTTAGGATAATGAACTCTGCTCCAGCATATCTAGCTCCTATAATTTTCAGTTTTGTTTGGTTTAAAACGAGAAAGAGTGTATAATTGATTTCCAGGTGCATATTTGAGTATGCAACGTGGGACACACTCCGATACCAACTGAAATCAAGATGAAGTACACAAAAGTTCAGTTAGAAGCTTCTGTTTTGTTCATACTCAGCTAAAGAATGACAAACAAAGAAGAAAGCATCTTAAAGTTTAGACAATCATCATATGAAGGCCTATAAAAGTACATGATACCATCTCTTTTTACAAAATGTAGTAGTGAAAAAATCAAATCGTTATATCCTCAAAGTGAAAATAGATATTACAAACCTCTGTTTGTAGAATTGATGTAGAAGTTGTATATAAAAGCTCCCATTTCCCATTTAGAAGACTCGATTTGAGTGGTTGCTTCACTGTGTTAACTGCCTCGAGTTCACGTGCAATCTGAAAAGAAACTGTATCTAAGTATATACATGTATCACTCAAGGTATAAAAATTGGAATCAAAATATGACGACTTTGTCCTCCCCACTTTGAGTAAGCAATTTTCCTTTTTTCATTGATTTCAGGATATATGCATCTTCCAAGTGGATGAAAAATCCAAGAAACAGAAAATTTGTGGAAACAGGTAGAATAGTAAATTCACTCCCAGAATCTACAAAAGTTCAGCTTAAATTATGGCTCTATTCTAGATATCAAAAAAGTTTCCAACTTTGGCTAAGTTTAAAAGTATGTGAAAGTTACTTTTAAGTAAATTTTTTTTTTTAATTATTCCAAACATATTTGGATAAGTTTTTTCTTTAAAAGTTATTTTGAAAGCAACTCTTCAGTCTTCCCTTAACTAACTTTGAGTCTTTGATCAATAAAAATAGTTGTCTATCTTAAATTTACTTATTTACTTGAGTAAAGTTTTAAGCTTAGCTAAACATGTGCCTGCTGAATGAAATCACAGCAAACCTATATCCAAAATCCAAGCTACCCAGTTATCACAACAAAATGCCCAGAGTATCTATCGAATTCAATCCATTCCCATATTACTTTAAAAAAGCACAAATTAACAAAAATATTAGTCTAACACAATCGGGATTACAATTCATACAATCATGCTTCAAACAACCATCAACTGATAATCCAATAAGCAAATATAAAAAACCCACCTGATCAATACGCTGCTGGTCCTCAGGAGAAGCCGCTGCACCGCGGTCGAGTGGAGCAATAGCCTCAAGAAGCTCCTTCTTCAGGCTCTCTTTGTCTCTTATCAAGAAATATGGAAATAAAGAAAACCCTATTCTCCATTTCCAAGATTGGGCTTCAAGAATTTTGTAAGTATCAATAAATTTGATGTTTTTGAATATGGTCGGTAAATAAGGAACGGATTTTGAAGTGATTTTAGCAGTCGGTGGAGCACGAGAAGCGGAATTGTGCAATACGGCAGGAGATGTAGAGAAAGAAAGAGCAGCCATTTGAATAAGGATTGTTTAATTTTAAATGTTAGGTTTTGTCCGTTAATATTTCAGTTAATTGTGGACAAGAATATGAGAGGAAATATTTAATGTATTTAGATATAGAAAAAAAAATGTAGGAAACAATCAAATGAAAAATGAAAGAGAATGTAATTTGTAGCCATTCATTATTATTTTTCAAAAAACATTTTAAAAATGATAAGAACGACCAAAATCAGAAACCCTCCCTACATAAATATTCTACAAAATATTAGACGATCAAAAGTCCAGACCCTGGTAAAGAATGCATACTAGACTTTACTAAAGCACATTCCGCATTATTCATATCAATTAATAACTATGATTATGGGTTGAAAGATGAATTCATTCAAGTTATTTGATTATTTGCTTCGAAAAGAAAATAATTC